>JAUZST010035190.1:10000-28139 GCA_034779995.1 Parotocinclus haroldoi | reverse complement strand
GTAGGTGCTCTTTGAAGAGCTCTGTCTTCAGGAGTTTCTTAAAGATAGCGAGAGATTCTCCTGATCTGGTAGTGGAAAGGAGTTTGTTCCATCATTGTGGAACTCTGTATGATAACAGTCTGGATTGCTTTGTGTGAATATCCGTCTTGAAGGAACGTTCAATTAGTACATCATCTCATTAAACTAAATTTCAGCTGCAAACAAATCTCGATTTTTAAACTTGTAAACTGTAAATGCTCTTTTGGATATTGTGCATGTTTATTTACATTTACTTCATTTAGCAGACGCCCTTATCCAGAGCGATTTACAAACAATACAGTTTTACAATTCAAACAATTGTGGGTTAAGGGCCTTGCTCAGGGACCCAACTGAGGCAGAGGTGGGATTTGAACCCTGGACCTTCTGGACCATAGTGCAGTACCTTTAACCACTAGGCCACTATTTAATTTCAGATCTGCAGTCTGATGAGGGGAGGTATAGCTGAGAGGGGCGGAGTCAGAGTGGGTCACCGCATCATCGAGATCAACGGGCAAAGTGTGGTGGCGACGCCTCATGAGAAAATTGTTCATATTCTCTCCAATGCAGTAGGAGAGGTAAATGATAACCTTCCAATTCACACACACTTACATGATACCAGTATTTTATGTTTTACAATTTTGTGCATTTCATAGATTCTTTTATTAAAATGTGCCATATTTGAAGATCAATACAGATTAACAGAATTGTCAATTAATTATCATTGCATTGTAATGCTCACCTTAACCGCCGAGCGACTGCAATCACACGTTACTTTTGAAGTGGAAGTAGTTACACATTTTCTAATAAATTATTAAATATAGGAGTATATATAGTTAATTTTGAAAACTAGCAAGCTAGTTATCGCACAATTACCTTAAATGGTTTGAATGATTAAATTGTTAACTTTCCTGTTGTAAAATGTTGTTCCTAATTCCATAATTTTTCCTTAAAAATACATCATGAAATATATTTTAACAGAATACTGTTTTGATTCATCCAAAGAAAAACCTAGTTTACATTTAAACAATGTTATTACAATTAATGACCACTAAAATTGATTATTCAAAAGTTAGAACGTACATTGTTCAGATCAACGGTTCAGTGAATATTCAGATAATGACAACCTGTTTTTATAACGTCTTGTGGTAAAAGTGCTACCTTGCTCCAGTCAGCTTGAGTGATGTCACAATATCATACCAAGGATTTTATGATATCTAAACATAGGATGTGACTTTTTAGATCATTATTTATTCTAGCAGATTAGTGGATTGAGAACATTAAAACATTGAAACATTAGATTAAGAAAAGCTAAAAGTGTAGACTGCACCACCTGACATTTAACATAAAAGAAAACTATACAATTGTCAAAGCCATAAAACAAAAAGTTTTATACTTACCATTGTTCAGTTTGACCAGTTCCACTTACCATACATGATGTGGTGGTGGTGTTACGCTGATATGGGTGCATCAGACCTAGCAGCGCTGCTGGAGATTTTAAACCCCTCAGTGCTGGTATGAAAATAGCCCGTCAACCAAAAATGTCCAGCCACTAACGTCCTGTAGGCAGCGTCCTGTGAGCACTGATGAAGGATTAGAGGATGACTAACAGAAACTGTGCCACAACATTTGGCAGCTGTCTCTGACTTTACATTTACAAGGTACAGCAATTGAAAATGTGTTTAATGGAGTGCACAGTGAGGGAATACAGTGGTTAAAAACTCCAGCAGCACTGCTGTGTGATCCACCCGTACCAGCAAAACAACATTAGCACACACCACCCCAGTGTCATTGCAGTGCCAAGGAGGACCTGCCATCCCAAATAGTACCTGATCTGTGCTGGTCCTACAGGGATCCTGACCGTTAGAGGGGGACAAAGGCTTGGTTTATTTGTTTATTTATTGTCACATGAGCATCAATGGCTGTTCACAAGAGGAAGATCACATCAATACTTTTAGGAAAAATGTTTTCGTAGTTACAGTGCACCTAACAGACATTTTCCCCCATCAAGTGCACACTAATGG
This sequence comes from Parotocinclus haroldoi, assembly GCA_034779995.1. Classification (NCBI taxonomy): domain Eukaryota; kingdom Metazoa; phylum Chordata; class Actinopteri; order Siluriformes; family Loricariidae; genus Parotocinclus; species Parotocinclus haroldoi. The sequence goes on along the minus strand of JAUZST010035190.1, from coordinate 26,100 downwards.
AATATAACAAAGACTTAGCACGCAAGTGTTATATTCAACGTCTAATACATAAGACACCTCAGGCAATTGGGAAAAACAACAAATGTTGTGTAGTTCAGTGGCAAAATCTGAAAAGCCAGTAGCTAATGATTCATTCATTCATTTACTTTCTATCCTATTTCTTTCAATCGCGCAACCTTGGACAGAGTTGCAGGATAGTAGGTGCCTAGCCAAAAGCATAGTGCAACCTAGACAGGGCAACAATCCATTGTAGAGCACACACACCCTAACACACTATCGCCACTTCAGAGTAACAGTAGCTAACCACAGGTTTTGAAGGTGAAACGCATAATTGAGGTGACATTTTTTCCTCCCCTTTCTCTCAGATCCATATGAAGACCATGCCCGCTGCCATGTACCGCCTGCTGACCGCCCAGGAGCAGCCCGTCTACATCTGAACCTGCTACAGCCACCTTTACCTGTTTTGCTTCACCTCAGTATTTGTGATTGTTTACAGATTTATACACTAGGTGTGAGCTTTCTTTCTCTCAGAATGTGACCTGCCTTAATCTTGTCCTTACTGACTGAACAGGTCTGTATGGCTCTACAGTGCTGCATGAACTCGACACATTTCACTCAGAAATGCTAACAGTGAAGGAAAGCCATTGTGGAGCAGCTAGCAGGTTTACTATGCTAACTGGCTCTACTGGATTTAACAGAACACTAGAAACGCTAGCTTGTTTGGTAGAATTATTCAAAAGATGTCCTGATATTATGAGATATACACGGTTGTGAACACAGGAAAAGGAAAGGCAATTAGCATACACACTCAACACAGAGCCACCATGCTATGCTACACATTCCACTAACCCAGCAACCAAAGACTATACACAGAAATGATATACAATCTCAACACTGGACCTGAACTAAAGTGGAGGAAAGTAATTAGCACTGCTATAATGTCTGTATAATATTAAATGTTATTATTATGAGCACAGATATAATCTATTAAGAAACCTAAGCTGTTCAATAAAGGTAAACTGATTTAGTTTGTTTGGTTTATACGTTTTATTCAAAGGTAAAAAGTCCACATTTACAGGGTGATCACAAACGTAGAAATAGAACGGACCTTCTAAATCAAGATAGTTTTTTTAATACAAATTCATAGAAGTCACATGGATATACAGTATATAAGGTATAAAGCATTAACACGATGAGGTACCTCTCCCAAAAAGATTTCAATCAGGAACACAAGGTTAAGGCAGCTGAACTGAATTCTCACAGCTCGTAGTAATAAAGTTCATCTCATTCTTACCTCAGTATGTTAAAAAGCCATCATTCGTGTCCTGTCAAGCGTTGCCGGTTCATTAGATGACGCCCGTCTTCTACTTACACTCACACAGCTATCAGCTACCATACGTGTTCTCAGTATATAATTAATGCCTGAAGCCCAATATATTATTTGGTGTCAGTCCAAGTGTATCAGGTGCATTCAACAGAGTATCTATAAATTGTGTTCTACTTTGCTAATACGTGCATTGAAGTCGCCTCGCCCACAGGGCTTACACTGATTCAGTGTAAAGTGGATAAAGCCTGAGCTCCTTGTGCTTCATATAAAAAAGCCTATCATCTACTCTAGTATATACACCCTGTACTACAAACACATCTTGGCCAGTTTGTTAGTCATATCTACATTTTTCAATCTCATTGAACGTTAATGCTCTAGTTCGTCAGTCCTGTCCGTTTCACAGTGGCCTCGAGTAGAAAGTTCTCAATCTAGGAACGCATTTGAAACATTAAGAAACACAAATCAACAGAAACCCTGTCCTTGTGATATGAATTGTGGAAAGTCACAGATTTACAAAAATGCCCATCTGTAATATTTTTGCTGGATCGTAACCTGTTATTTTAACAGAAGCCTCAAGTAACAGCACTGCTAAGCTGTGTGTTTAAAGAAGTCTAAAAACTTCTGTTTACTGTTACATTGGCACCCCATAGTTAATTGTTCCATTTGAAACAGTTTTTTTTTCCCTAAAATGCATCCAAAATAACAAATACTGTAATACACCGCTCACAAAAATTAGGGTATATTTCAATATGAAATAGCCCATGACGAAATATCCCCTAATTATTTGTGAGCAGTGTACATAGCACTAAAGTATGCAGTTTGGGGTGCAGCCATTAAGTTTTGTTTCAAAACCATTGCGGGGGTGTCCTATGCCAGAGTCCAATAGGCATACCGGTCTGTTGATGGCACCTTAACAACACCAACCACAATTCCCATTTAAAGCCCAGGCAGGATTCGGATCCAGATCCTGAGGACGTGCCGTTTCTAAAAGCTAGATTTGACCCCATAGGCCAGTGGAAGTATTACATATTTATATGTTTGCTGAGTTTTCAAATGTTCCCGCATTAATGAGGAAAAGATCTAGTAGCACAATGCACCAACGCACCACCAAAATATTTACTCAGTAGGATTAATGGAGAAGGCTGGAAGTGTTTAGGACATAAACTGGACTATAGTAGCCAACTGTGTACCTACAAAAAGCCCCTATATGGTAATTGTAGCATGTAAAGTGGTCAGTAAGTGTAAGTAAGAGAGAGGTGTCAATAACAAAGCAAATAAACGCAGATTAATAAAAACAGGTATGCAAAGTTGTAACAAACCTTGGGAGATTACATGAAAAACACACAGATGGTTTTGTATAAAACTGATACGAATATAAAAAGCAATTATCATTTTCATTTTTTTTGTTACTGCGAGTAAGAATCTGCTTCTTTTCCATAGTCCTCCACATGGGTGGATTTTAATAAGTCTAATTTAATTAGTTGAAGCCCTGTGAATTTGAGAGACCAGTAAGAAAACACTGCACAAGAACTTTGCCTTTTTGCAAACACGACAAACATTAATCCTGCAACACACACGGCTTGGAACACTATGACCTCCAGTCAAATGGATTTCAGTGTTCAGAGTTCAGTGTCGTTATATTTCTGGGAGCTGTAGCCTCTACGAATTTGTTCAGCCTCTTCAGCAGTGCCCCGATAAGAGGGACGGGCCTCTGGGTTTGAGCTGGAACTGGAGTCAGAAGAGCTTGTAAAGATGTGTGAACACAACAAGATATTCATTGTCACAGATGACAACAAACTCAAAACAGAAGTGAACTCACCCAATAGGCTGCGGCCTTTGTGCATTGGATTTTGGTTTAATAGGGACAGCGTAAATGTCTGGATGCCGCTGAGAGATTTCCAACTGCAGACAGGTTTCCAGATGAATCACAACAAGCATGTTCAGTGCTAATTTCATATCTTCTTCTACAATATAATGCCCGGTACAAATCGTATATATCCGGACAGCTTGACCTGACTTTATACAGTACATTGCAAAAGTCGTTTGACACCATTAGATAAAGCCAGTTAAACCATTGTGTTAGCAAAGATATAATGACCACGTGTATCTCTCAGTGTTTCTTATTAGAAAACACCCAAAAAATGCAGGAAATTTGTATTCAGTGTAAAACACAAGGAAAAAAAACAGCTAGTACAGGCTACAGTGGCAAATGCTGTATTTAGTGAGACCTCCCCTTACACTAGCAGCATGTGGAAGCTTTATCAGGATGCCAAGTTAACCCTTCTACGATCCAAACAAGCCTGATAAGAAATTTTATTTTTGGAAGGGTAGCAGTCACTTTTTCACTAGGCGAAACTGGTAAAAAGCTACTATGTTCTAAAGTTCACAAAGATTAGTATGAAAATCAGTGGAAAATGGTATTATGTAGTGATAAATCCAAGTTTTGGGTCCAAATGGTCAACAATATGTTATATATGGCCAGTATACCATTCCAAAAACAACAAATCTAATGGTGGCCTAAGACTTTTGGTCTGGGACTGATTTTGTTGAGTTGAGTCATGTCTTTGAGCTGCATTATTATAAAAACTAAGGGTTCCAGTGAAACAGCTAAAACAAAAATAGCTTTAGGAAATTAATCAGTCAGTTGTCCAGTCATATTACACCACTGGGACTTGACTGGGAGTTCGGAGTCTATGCCAGTAGTCACTGGGTGCAGGTGGAGGTACATCCTGGATGGTGTGCCAGTCCATTAAAGGGCTGGTACTGATGTTTAATCCCTTGATCACTTTGCTTTTACATGGCCAAACACGTCACTGTGTGATGATCAACCTGACTAGAATGTAACTTGGACCTGAATCTCCACATTGGTGGGGAATATTCTTTGACCACCTGAACAACTACTACCCTCTTTGCTGAGTATTATTATAAATTGTTAGTATTCTAGAGGCATATCTGGTGTAACCTCAAAGTGCAACATGCTGCGGGTTATTGGTATCATAGCCTGTGTTTTTATTTACTTTTATGCTATTCTGCTACGTTCCTGGTTCTTGCATTCTTATTAGAATGTTTAAATACTTATATTTAACCTGAGGCATAACTGTCTTCCTCTCATTTAATCGGTTAAAATATTTATTTAAGCGTACATGTCAAGCACTCACCCGAGCATGCTCAGCCTCCTGCAGTTCCAGCATTCTCTGAGTTCGAGCCAGGTGATCCATCTTCTCAAATGCTTTGATCTTGCCCAGTAGGGAGCGGCTAGAAGGATCCTCTTGGCCCGAGGGTGGTTCCTGAGCTTGGGTGTTTCGACCCAGGAAACTGGGCTTCTGGGCTACGGGTGGTGGAGCAGGTCTGTAACTGGCGGCAACGTCACTGCTCACTGTGCTAGTGGAGTGTGTCCGGGCCTGCAACAAACAGAGAACAGCAGCTTGCAGTATTCAGATATAAGTGTGTGTGCATGCAACAGCACAAACTATGCAATAATCTAAGACGAGGGAAAAAAAGAAGGGTCGGGTTACCTTAGGGGGCTCTGGGACGAAAGAAGGAGGGGGGCTGGGGTCTCGCAGTACTTCTCTGCTGCCTGCCCGTTTCATTCGGGGCACTGGGGCAGGTCTCTGAGTGTAAGGAGGTAAACAAGCGAGACCAGTAAGCATTTCTGACAGATTCCAACATTCACTCAGCGGATGGTTGACAACCTGAAACCCTGAATGAAGCCTAACAATACTGGTACACAGAAGATCAGCCAGATGAAACAGAGACTCAACAAGTGAATATGAACCAGTTTATATTTATATTAAATTATAGCTATAGTATAGTTTAGAAAATCTGCTTTACATAATAATTGAAATTTTAGATTTGTTAATTGAAATTATTGATTGGTTCATTTGTTTTGTATATAACGTAGCATCAGCATAAATAGCTATCCCAACGGGAGCAAGGTTATATCAGTACTAGGCAAACACAAACACATTTGTTCCACAGACTTGCAGACATGCATGAGCTTCAACTAGTGCCTATTAGGTCTGTGTCTGAGCAGACTTCTGAGCAGACTTCTGAGCAGACTTCTGAGCAGACTTCTGAGCAGACTTCTGAGCAGACTTCTGAGCAGAACAGCACAATGCTGCGTGTAATTTGCCAATACACTCAGTAATCACTTTATTAGGTATCGCCTCCTTGGTTCTACACTCATTCTCCATTGACCAGTTCCACTTATCATATAGATGCACTTTATAGTTCTACAAATACAGTCTGTAGTCTATCTCCTTTACTCTGATCTCTAATGTTCAGTACCCCCACAGACCAGGTACAATTTGGGTGGTGGATCATTCTCATGAATGCAGTGACACTGATGTGGTGCTGGTATGAGTGAATATTGAGAGAGAGCAGCTCTGTTGGTGCCCACTTTGTGTTAATCGTCCTTGATTCCTTCTCACCGGATGCCTACAGGAAGCTAGTGGTTTGTTGGTGGACTAATATCGTTCCAGCAGCAACACTGAGATGGTTAAAAAACACCAGACACACTGCTGTGTCTGATCCAGAGGGTCCAAAATATGTAGAGAAATAGACTGACTACAGTCTGTAATTGTAGAACTACAAAGTGATTCTATATGATAAGTGGAACTGATCAAGTGGATAAGTATATAAACAAGGGGGTGTACCTTATAAAGTGGTCATGAGTGGATATTCAATTCCACCAAAGTAAGATGCAAGGGGAAACTTCCTGTGTAGTCATATCCTGTGGTGGAGGACACGTCTATATTGCCTCATTCCCTTCTTACCCTGACACAACCATTACTATGGAATGGGGTCAATCTGGATTCATCAGACCACATACAAACATAGCTGTGAATTCTGCTAATTCTGCTACTCTAATGGCTGATTGTTGTGCCTCACCTCATCAGGCAGCACAGGCTCTGAGGAGCGGCTGGTCCCTGAAACATGCGGCTCATCAGTGGGCTCGTCCAGCTCATTATCTGTGTATGCTCCTCCCTCATCCGCCGTGTCATCATAGTCACTGGTCAGGCGGCTGTCCATGCTCAGGTAATCAGCACTCATTGCTGACAAATAGGACATGCGGTCATCTTGGAGGTCCAGATCCTCCTCAGTGCCGTCCAGCTAACGACGACAACCATGGCGTTATCATTGTTCAATACAACGACAAAAACAATCAACAGCTTCACCATAAGAGCTTCATGTCTTACTTTGCTCTCACAAACCCACACAGCTTTGTTCTGCTGCTCACGGATGGTATCCTTCAGACTGCCGTACCACGCGTCATGAGCAGAGTTCAGATCCACAGTGGCTGTACAGAAAAACATGACGTATACTGTTTATATAAGGTTTACAGATTCTTTACACTGCCAATCCATTAGAGATATGACAAGCATGAGCTAATAAAAACTGACCAGTGAAGAGGTGTGAGCACGTCTTCCTCAGTTTAACAGCTTGCTCGTAGAGTTTGCGAGAGCTGCGGTTAGAGCCTGAGATCAAGCGGTTCCTCATAGTCTTCACCCCTTGTTTGCTGTCTGGGTTGAGGAAGACTACGATGGGATACCACTGGGTGTAGTTCAGAGTGTCTACAGCCTTGGGCGTGACGTCAAGCAGAGCATGCTTATCCTATCAGAGAGGAATTGAAGGGTATTGTTTAAAAATAGAGTCGTTTTAGGGGGAATGTATTTAGGGTGTGTGTATGAAGAGGGTCTATATGGGGGGGGGGTCTATATGGGGTAGACCAACTTCTGAATTTTCTGTAGTTCTGCATTATGATATAAAGCATCAAAATTTCACTCAATTTAACTAACTAATAAAATGAAATTAAATAGCCAAATCAATTTTAAAAATATGATACTTGGTCAGTTATTTATACAATGTTATGAGTCGCAAAAGGAAAGTGGGCCACTAAAATTAGCAGTTGATTTGAAGGGTCAAGTGTTTTTAATCAACTGGATTATGATTAGGTCTAATTGGGCATCCTGTTATATTTAATGAATGGGGATCTATCAAAGTTTGATCTGTTCAGCACATTTGTAGAAGAGCGCTATTGCAAGAACACAGAAGAAAAAGGGCTGTTGCTGATCCTCAGTCCGAAAAAGGTTACAAAACCACAATAAGCTTTTTTTTTCAAGACTATGCTACCTAGTAGACTTTGACCAACAAAGATCACTCCAAGAGCAAATTGAGTGATCCTCTGCAAGAAAGAAAGTAGGGTAACCTAGGGTAACTTCTAAGCAACTAAAGAGAGGCCTCTCACATTGTCTAAAGCGAATGAGTCCACCCACCAGGAGAACACTGAATCACAAATGGTCCACACTTCAGAGCCACCGCTCTTATAAAAAAAAAGCACTACTGCCTGTTTACAGACAAACCAGAAGGCCATTGGACAAATGTTTTGTGATGGATGAGGAAAAAAATGAACATACTGGGTTAAATGGGAAGCATTACGTATAGAGATTGGAGAAAACATAATTCCAGCACCTTATTCTAGCTATGAAACATGCTGGCAGTTCATGTCAGGAAACCCTTCAACATCCCAGAAAAGCTGTTTTATATGAAGGAATGGGATACAATTCCTCCAGACCAACAAGCTGGACTGGACAGTTACCGGAAACACACAGTTGCAGCCTAACAAGGGGGTTATACCACATACTGAAAACAAAAGTTCTCCGTTTTCTTAATTTGGTTCTCTTTGTCTAGTTTTAGGACTTGGGACAATTATCACATGTATGGCCATTTTATTTTAACTCAGTTTTTAAAAAATAGATAATTAAAGCGACACTGTGGTTCACTGAGTTTATAAATTGAGTTTACCTGTTCGATGATCTGCTGGACTGTATTCAGTCTGACCACTCCTGAGGATTTCTCTGATCCTGCATCCTTGGGTTCTCTCTCTGTAAACCCACACAAATAATAATCAGTACACCTGCACAATCAGCAAAGGAAGGAAGAGATTTTTGCATATTCAGTCAAATCCGGTTAATGGGAGCACATCGGGACGGGATGGTTTTGGTTCTAATAACCGGCTGGTCTGATTAATCGAACATGTCTCTATGTTACAAGACGGGACGTGCTATAATTTATGTAACATATTAAATGTTTATTAAATCTTTATTGTACGATTTACACGTATAGAGAACGTACAAACAAGAACTACTGTTGCTTACTAACTTTGTTCATTGAAAAATAAATTTGAAAACAAGTTTTTATAAACGATCTACAACACAATGTATAGATACTCAGCATGGGAAGCTTAATACTGTAAAAAACAAGTTAGGATTTGTTTCAGTTCTTTAGGATTCTGTCCGAATAAGCAGCTGGTCCCATTAACCGGATTCGACTGTGTGTGTGTGTGTGTGTGTGTATATTATATATATATATATATATATATACATACTCACTAGCAATAATAAACTCCTCTGGGAGATCATTAGCCAGTTTCTCACTGGCTACATCTGCGATAGGACCAAACAGCACAACAGGTCTTCTGAAGCCAGCTGCAGAACAGATAAGATATCAGCAGGTTTACAAAAGCATAGAATAATAGAATAGACACTTGTTGGGCACTTTTTGCATTCACATTCAGAGATGCACTTCTACACACCTTGGTTGTAACGATTGCTTATTATTGTCTTTCCATCTATCCGTTGGTCATTCTGACCTCTGGCATGATAAATGCAGTTTCACTAAGATAAACTGCCTTCACTGGATATTTGTCTTCTTCAGACCATTCTCTGTAAACCCTACGGATGGCTTTGTATGAAAATCCCAAAAGATCAGTAGTTACTGGAATACTCAGAGTAGCTCGTGTTGCACCAATAATCATGCCACATCAAAAGTCCCACTCTGATACCCTGTTTAAAGTTTTGATGGTCATCTTGACCATGTCTACATCCCTAAATACACGGAGTTGCTGCCATGTGTTTGGCTGATTAGATATTAGAATTAAGCAGTTGAAAAGGAGTACCCAATAAAATGTCCAATGATTGTATAAACAGTGGTACCTCTGTTCTCGTCGTTAATTCGGGCCAGATGGCTTGTCAATGATGCTATGACAAATGTATATGAAGTTAAATGTATCATGAATCGATAAGTTTAATTTAGTGTGTACTGCATAGAAGAGTCTAATCACACATTCACACTTTAACCTACAGTTGGCCAAATATTTTATGTAATTTAGGGAGTAATGGACTGAAAGTGAAAAGAAAAAGCAAATCACCTGATCTATTGGTGAACTCTGAGTACTAGCATAGCTGCTAAGCTAACTGCAGTCTGTGTTCTGGACGACGAACACGCGTAGAGAACCGAGGTACCACTGTATAAGGTTTTATAAGGTGACATAACCCAATATTCTCTAGTTCCTGCACCTTCTCTTAGTACCACCCTCTCATAGGCTGGGAATCGGGTGGTGACAGGGTTGGTAGTCAGATCCTCTCTGCTCTTGCGCAGATCTTTCTTTTTGGCTGCTCTTTGACCTCTGAGTCTCCAGAAATCTCCTCTGTCATTGGCTGAACCTTTCTGGGCGTTCTGCACGTTGGCCATCTGCTCGGCTCTGTTGAGCATCGAATCACAGAGGGCCACAGGCTTATCACTTACACAACACAGGATTACTGAAACTAAAATCCCACTAGTGGAGCAGCAAGGCTGCAGATCTGCTGCTACACACCAACACTGACCTGCTCTTGCTGGGTATGAGACCTTTCTCCAGGAGCTGGTTATCTTTGTCGGTGCGGATGGCGAGCCAGCTGCCCAGCTTGCCATTGTACAGAGTGTCCACCACCTTAAAGATCTCTCCCCGGGTGAAGGCCAGGCTCTGTGGAGCTTCTTTCTCATAATCAAAATGAGTTCTGACGAAAAAATTATCACCTCTGTCTGAGGCCACAATGTCCTTATACACTGTAACAAAAACATAAACACAACTTCTAATATTCAGAAAAGACCATTCCTGATCTTCACACTGCAATAGGGTCAAATAATTATATAATTATAATAATTATAGTATATATAGATAACACTGAATAATTATGATTAATAATTAATTAAAATAAAAAATGGTCATTGTTACATTGCTAAAACAACTGTATGTCTAATCTAAAGACTTACAATATTGTACACACACACACACACACACACACACACACACACACACACACACACACACACACACATATAGATGTCAAGATATTTACTTAAAGCATATTGAAAATTTCATCCCCGTATTTGGGTAAGCAATATATCTATACATCTGCTCATAATAAAAAATTCATTACCATTGTTCTACTGCAATAGATAATGTATCTATCAACATAATACATGTATTCATTATTTTAATTAATCAGGAGAATAAACTTACTGGACCACAGACATATTTCTAAATTAAAAAGTACAATTTAAGTATTTAGAGTCTAGCTGAACTTAACTGTTGTTCTATTTATTTACACATTTAATGTCACATCAGCATCAGCGGCTATTCATGACAGGAGTAAGATTATAGACTGGGGGTAATTTAGAGTGAGCGATCCGAACATCACACAGATGGAGTACAATGTCAGGATCTAATTGTGGGTCATGGAGCTGTGGAGCTGCCGTGCTAACCACTTACGCCACCATGCCGCTTAACTTGACTAAATAATTGTGATACAAACAATTGTATCTTTTAATATTGATTTTAATATAATGACAATCGTTATGTTATACTTATGTTATAAAAAGTATATATGTCATGTCACAAAGCAAATATACTGCTCACAAAAATGAGGAAATATTTAACAATGAAATAACCCAAAATGAAATATCCCCCAATTTTTGAGCAGTGTATAAAACCACATCCTGCTAAAATTTGATGTAGAATCCCGTGACTATTTACCTTCAGGTTTGCTTTGGGCCAGGATAGTGATTTCCTCTCCTTTAGGAATCTCCAGCAGATACAGCACTGCATCCTCTCTCACCATGCCTCGAAAATCCATGGTATTCACCTGCAGAGGAAATAAGATCTCTTCATTCTGAACGGACACCACACATTCTTTATGCTCTCTGTATATAAAAAATCTGTGTGATATGAATAAACCGAGAAGAATCTACCTTCATGATTTGATCTCCAGTCCGCAGTCCCTCCATTTCAGCCGGACTGTCTTCCTGAACGCTGGCTATGAAAATACCCACATCATTACCTCCAGCAAGCCTCAGTCCAACACTCTCACCCTTCTGAAAGCGCACCATTACTGTGTTGGGCCTGTAGAGACATGAAATATTCCTAAATATATGGGCTGAACTATGCCATTTTATTATCCATAACTTCACTTACTCACTTAGCTAAACTGATCATTTGGTCAGATTATAACAAAAGAGAACTAACCCATAGATCTCCAGGTCCTCAGGGCTTGGTTTCAGTGGTACCTTTGGAGAACCTTTGACTTTTGGTGGACTGCTTAGTTTAGGAATGACGGTAACTACTGGAGCTGTTGATGAATGACATAATGCAGATTTAATTCATTATTAATTCTCAGTTTTTCACAGCTAGACATTTACACACACGGAGCTTGAGGATTATATTTGGATATAAAAGTATTTTAAGATTGTTCTCCAGAACACTGCCAGAAGTAAGCACTTATTTCTGTCTAATCATGAACGTAGGTGAATGGATTTCAGCACTGGAGCACTGACTGGAACCATATTCTATGGTCACATGAGAAAAATAGAGCTTAAGTACAGTGGAGAATACACTGTGTGTTATCCGAGATGAAGTATGTCACCCACAAAAAAACTTTTCCATAAGAACATTTTTCTTTACCAAGGGTGCCAATTAATCTGGGCCAATATTCCTAAAGGTTCTAAGCATCCTCTACGAAGGAGCTCTTAATATAGCCTACATAACTGCTAGCTAGGTGTTTTAGTTGAAGAGTGATTCAGAAATGATCTTTGAGCAAGGAGCAGACAAAAACAAAAAAGGCAGGGTTGAACCAGCTGCCAAGTATGACGCATTCTTTTGAAGATTGTGAATGAATGTCAACCGATACACAAGGACGCACACAAACATAGCTTAATGCAAACTTATTAAAGCTGACAGTTTATCCATACTGTTGAGGTATCAATACTATGAGGTTCTGAAAATGCTGTAATGATTTGTGTTATCATTCTGCTGATGGATGGTTGTGTCAAAAAAGCCATCGCTGATCATTTTCCAGTTGCCAAATACCTTAGTGATACTGTTGTGATGACCTTCATTTCACGCGTTACATCATTGTTAAGCTGGGTAGTAAGCACGTCTCTGTGTAGGTCAACCACAAACATTCAGTGTTTGGAGAACATTTCTTTTGTCTTGTTGTCTTTATGCCATGTTTTCCTCTGTTAAGGGAACACCTACGAATCCTGAAAAAGTCCCCCTCCCTGCTCCTAACAATTTTACCCCTTTATTAGCTCTTTTAGGGATTAAGATGCTTTATGAGTATGGTGTACTCATAGTAAAGATTAACTAGTAACTAGTACCAAGTAAAAGTAAACCAGAGGGAAACCCCCACAATTTATTCTTCAAATTTTTATGATTTCTTTATTCTTCTAATTTCACTATGAGAAATTCTTAGCATTCTTACTAATCCTTATGAATAAGGCCCCTGGAACTGAGTCTGTTATGAATATTTATGAAGCTCAGTAATTTATGATGTGGCAACCCATTATTTAATAGAACACCTTTTACAGTAAGGAGGAGCTCAGGAATTGATTATGGTTGATTAATGTTACAGGCTTTCAGTCTAGAACATCTTTCAGTCTGGTCTTAAAAGCTCTTTAGAACAGAATTCCAGTGCAATCCCAGAATGCAGTGTGAATACCTGCTGGCTCTTCAGGAAATGACTCATCTCGTTCTACAGGTGGAGGAGGCAGATTATCAGATGTTCCTTGAAATGGGGTTGGCATTGCACCCATCTTGGCCAATCTGTTTGGAGGGTCTTCCCTGAAATCAGAACATGCAGGAAGGCAATTCCCTTAAGCGATCATTCATGACTTCCTGTCAAGCCATATACCCTCTGTCCTTCATTAACACGGAGGACATCAGATAATGTACCAGAGACACAACTGCGTAAAAAGACGACTCAACACGGGGCACCTTGGGTAGTTTCACAACTTTAAAGCTGTAGCTGTAAAGGTTGATTACTTGATAACTACAATGAACTGGTATATTCAGCACAAAACAAAAGCTGTATCTCCACATAAGATACTTTTATCACCTGGGTTTTTCCCGTAGCCTTTCATTTGAAGAGTGTGAGGAGACATCTGAGTGATGACCCCGCCTGTCTTCCTGAGGTGAGTATGACCGATAGGACTCGATTTCAGAAAGATCTGTGGTAAACATACAATCACAAAATTCTCCTCAAAACCTCAATCCTTAAAACTTCTAAGGCTGGAGAAGTGGGTCAGAACCAGTTAAAACAGCAGTTTACAACAGTGGTGCAGAAACACAAGTAATCTGGAAGATGCATGACAAGTACACCGTTTTGAAGAGTTGATTTCAATACCATACCAATGTTTGTAATTTTAAATTGTTTTGTTTAAAACCTATTACAAAATGACCTTACCCAATTTTCTCATTTAATAATACATGATATTAGTAGCTATGGTGTGCTGTTTTCATTCTTGCTAACAATTCTTGCTAACCTTCAGTAAACCATGAAGGGGAATGCACAAATATTCATAGTTAAATAATGGCAAATTTATGACTGTTATGCCATAATAGCAAGGCAATTTAATTAACGGACACATCATAGTTTTAATTAACTGAAACCTTTCTATCATTTGCTGTGTTTCATGCAAAAACGAACTAATCAATAAGACAGGTTATACATGAACTTACAATTATCATACTGCTAGATGGTTTGAGGACTAGAGAGTGAGGGGTAACTGAACACAAAGCAATGAGAAATCAGACCAAGCATGGAAAAGCATGAGCTTATGAACTGCCCAATGGCAGAATAAATAAAGAATCTGAAATTGTATAAAATAAATAAGAAGCTCACAACCAGAATGTACCAGAAATACCCAAGAAGGACTCAGAGAAAGAAGAAATGTGTGCCTGGACACACTGATCCAAGTTTCAGATGAACACGTGATGAGACGCATTTGGAAATGAGTGACTGACACGCATTATCGGAACTCAAAATGCCCATCCTTTTATTAGTGGAAATTTGATACAGCTGTCAGTACTCAGGTGGGACAGAGTGATTTAGCCTGTATGATTAAATCTGATTATTTTAAATTGTAGCATTGCATTAAAGCCAGGATTACACATTGTTCCTGAACAAATGCGTTAAGTAACCCTCCCCGTAATCTGGAATGTGCAACACATGAAAGCATTTGGATTATGAAAGATTTACACAGTGCTGCTTAAAGACAAAATCTCTGATACCTTTCTTAGGGCAATAAACTGCATTACTATTTATATAACAAAGACAATACCTTATAATATTTCCATGACAGACATTTGTATAGCATCACAAAGCATTTTTAATGTATTAATATATTAACACACTGGTCAATGGTTAACAAATTAGTTTGAGATACTAATCTATAATACTAGTCAGAATCAGGAGTTGCCCAACTTAAAACCTTAGTGCACAGGTACTATATATGGACAAAAAATATTGTACATCATAACTAAGCCCTCAGTTAGTTTTAGTCTGTGTGACTAACCATCTATCTCTGAATCACTGTCAGCCATTGGCGGGATTCGAACCAGAACCTTGTGGCGATCCCTCTGCACCACCAGCTGGAGTTTCCCTCGTGATTTCTCGATCAGTTTCCCTGCATCACTCAGAGAGAGGTTCTCCGTGACTGTGCCATTAATCTAAGAAACAAAACAAAACAAAACATATGTACAGACAGGTCATCAGCATGTGTTTCTCGGATAACTGTTTGACAGGAAATGCTCCGAGTTCAATTTAAATTCAGTAAAATCAATACTGTAACTAAATCTAACTAGAATAATAGTGATTTTGCAGTCCTGACCTTTAGGATGATGTCTCCTTGCTGAAGGTGGCCATCTCTGGAAGCCAGTCCCGTATTAGTCATCTCTTTAACAAACAGCTGGCTGCCCAATCGCAGACCATATTCTGAGTCAAACAGAATGAGGTGTAAACATTTCTACATACATAACATATAACCATCCAAGCTTTATTCAAACTGCCCAGCGCATATAGTGTATAAAGTTTCATTTATATTATCAGCACTCATGTCCAAACCCCCCTAATGAGGGACAGTGGCAAGAAAAACTGATTAAACATGACCCATAAATGTGTAATTTGCATTCATAACATTACTGATTGTAGCATGCCTTCTCTTTAGCATCAATTTCTATTCGATGCCAGACACAAAGTTACACCAGCACTCGAGGAAGAAACTAGTCATATATACTCAGGTTGGTGGCCTAATGCATTTAGGTTAACTGATTGAAAAAGGAAACCGCAGGAATTGAAAAGGAAATCGTACAAAGTCGCTCCACCCTGGGATCAAACCCAGGACTTGTGTCATATATACAACATAAAATACATTGTGCTGTCACATGAGAGACAGTTTCTTATTCCATAGAGATATGAGAATGAGACAGAATAGGCTAAGCTGTTTTTGAGTTATCTTCAGTTCCATCAGCTCTACCCAGACCATGTCAGAGGTCTCCTGCCCTCCTCTGGTTGACTGGCATACCATGCTACCAAAGCTTACCTGCTGAGAACATGAGATCCTGCACTGATTCTGATATACTGGACTAAATACTGTCAATACACATTTTCTCTACACT
>JAUZST010035190.1:0-7500 GCA_034779995.1 Parotocinclus haroldoi | reverse complement strand
TACATACACATACACTCACACACACCAGAAACCAGAGTACCTGGCATAAACCCACACAGACAAGGGCAGGACATGCAGATTCCTGCAGTGGATAAGACATTAAATAAAGATAATTCCCCTTCCCTCTTTTATACCATCTGAATGACAACCAGGGATGACTGTAGTTTATCGTCCTTACTTTCGGGGAAGGAAGCCGCAACCTGTTCGGTTCTCCTTTTTTGTCTCTTTGTAGCAGGCTCTTGATGCCCATCCTCAAATTTGGAGTCCTTAGGCACTGTGGGCACACCCTGTGGGACTTGCAAAGCTTTATTCAGTGTCTGTACTGTTGCCTCCACGAGGCCTTTGTCAGTTAAAACATTACACCTTCTATTTGTGCTGTTGTTTATCTGTGAATGGCTCTTGCGTCTGTTTCTGTTCACTGGCTCCAAGTCAAATGAGGGTAAAGGCATAGCTCCAGAGGACGAGTGTGTCAAAACAACCTTTCGATGAGTAGCGCCATTGATTGCCGTGAAGTAGTCCTCAAACACACTGTCATCCCCATCACTGTGCATGTCAAAGTGGTTATCAGAACCACGGGTGTCAGTTTGCTTTTTTTTACGAGGCAACTTCTGAGCAGACTTAGGAATGACCGAGTTATTACTTTTACTTGAATCGTATTTTGCAACCTCAGCCTCTCTTGAAGAAACGCTTCCAGATTCAGCTGGCTTGCTCTTGATTTTTGTGTTAGCAACTTGGCTTACTTCTGTTTCTGTATTGCTGATGTGGGATTCCTTTATACTGCATGAGGACTTTCTTTTTTCCACCTTTTCCACAGTTCCACCTTCATGCGTAGGTAAAGGATTTGGTACTGATTTTCTTGAGGATTTTTTACCAACGTAACTATCCAAAGAGGGTTGTTTTGTTATTCCAGGGTTGGGTCTCCTTTGACTTTTATTTTGTCGTGATACTTGGACATTGACAGCCTTGTTTATGCTGGCAGGGTGGACCACGTTATGAGGCGACTTCTCCACACGTTGGTTGTTATCCGTTTGTGACAAACTACTTGCAGTGTCCTCGTCTTCATCTGCATGAAAATCAAAGTATAACCATACACATAGCCACATATATACCAATGGTATTAAGATTTGCATTGTTAGATTAAACAGAAATGTATACAACTTTAAGACTTGCCAAGTAAACGCATGGAGAAGTCTGTGGGTGTATCCCCAAGAGAAGGCCTAGAATCATCCATATTTGTGTCGTGAATTTGGGAAGCTAAAGAGAGGCAGATATGTGATTTAAGCCTCATAACTACAAAAGAAACAATATTCAATATTCATAAAACACAAAACAAAATGGAAAACCAAAAGATCAAATGCCGCATTCACTACAGGTATCAACTAGATTGGGGGGAAATGTTAGTAATTGAGCTTTCATAATTTAGCTAGCGAAAGTCAG
Organism: Parotocinclus haroldoi; assembly: GCA_034779995.1. NCBI lineage: Eukaryota > Metazoa > Chordata > Actinopteri > Siluriformes > Loricariidae > Parotocinclus > Parotocinclus haroldoi. The sequence continues at coordinate 6,063 of JAUZST010035190.1, read as the reverse complement.
TTAATAATTGCCAAGTTGATGTTAGGCTGTTGATAGTTGTGATGGACTGCAAATACTTTGGACTAAAGGGAGATGCAACGCGTACAGTGGTTTTTGAGTAACAGCTGTGATGGGGTGCCAATACTTTTTGGCTAAAGTTCATCAAGATGTCTAGATAATTATGGCTATGAATCATTTAGCTGCCCAGATATTTATATATGATGCCTATTTAGCTCTCCCAATATGTATGGCTCTGTTGTTAGGTCTTAGTAAAACACTTAAATTTAAAAAGAAATTCGGCTCGATATATTTATGGCCATTTGTGTTTTTGCTTTGCAAACTTTTACAGCCAAGTTTCTCAAGTTGTCCAGATATTTATGGTTAAAGGTTATTTTGATATCTAGATATAACATATGACTAAGGATTACTAGCTGTCCCAATATTTATGGCTATACGGTAATTACATGGTTAACTGAGTTGTCTTCATACATTACACCAAGTTGATAATCTGAGTCAAAAGAGTGTACTGCAACATCTACAGGAGTGGAGTTTGTAGTTTACACCCATCTGTACATTTTTTAAAGACCAATATTTTGAGCTGAAAATCTATGCAGTATAATATATATACAAAATATATATTGTTGTATCCATTTTTAGCACAGCCCTAATGTCCAATCTTGTGAGGTTTCGTGCAACCGGCTTGAAAGCAGTAGGCCAAGAAAGTGTCTACATTTTTGCAGAAAGGAGAAGACTTAAAAAGAAGAACAACAGTACTCCGGCTTTGACAAGTCAAACTAATTACTAGGTTCCTGACGGAAAGATGAAGATGTGTATGGACATACCAGTGGGGGACAGATTCTCACGCTGTGCTCGCATTTCCCTGAGCCGCTGAGCCATGGTGTCAGCTCTTTTAGAGGAGGGACTGTAGACTATTCCATGCTCCTCATCGATAATGAATGGAGATGTATCTGAATCTGTAACTGCAAATGCACATGCCAGCATGTTACTTAAAGGCCTACTAAGGCGACGAGGCGATGAGCGAAAAAGGGTCGTATTTCTTGCCTACGGGGGAGGAGCGGACCAGATCTTCCATCATTTTGTCCAGCTTTCTCTTCAATCTCTTAGGAGTGCTTAGAGGAACGTCCCTTGGTTGCATGCAACGGTGCTACGAAAACCAAGAGAACCTGATTGTCATAGAGTCTTGCTGGTGCTTATGCTAAATAAAGAAATGCTCAAAAGAAAATTATGTATTCAAATACTAATAATTACTCATAACAGACTTCTTTACAAGAATAATTTCTAGTCCAAAAAAGCTTGACCATCCAAGCTTACCGTTCTTTTTTTCAAACAACCAAGTTTTGATTCCTCGTTCTGGGCAGGGTAAAGGTCTTCGTCAGCATGCTCAGTATTTTCTTTACACCTGCAGTTGAACCAGTTGTTGAATAAACCCGTTTCTCTCGGCCTAAACTCTAAAATCAGTGATATCTAAAGGTCAACACAAGTAACTCAATACAGGAAGAACAAACAGTGGTCTTGGTCCTCTGGCTTTTCACTATTTCACCACTTCACTTAATTTCTATTTATTTACGGAGCTTAAAAGTTTAACAACGTGAGATTGCAACTAGCTAACTGTACATTTTATTCATTACGTGCTGCAGGTGGAATATGGAAGGCAATTTCAGTCAAAAATGAATTAATAATTAAATCTAAAAGCAATTACAGAAACAAATACCTGAACACTAACATCATTTAGCAATAGTTAATAAAGTTAATAAAGCAAAATGAAGAAAATAGTTCAATGTCATGAAACGTATTAGAAACTTTATGTAATTAATTTATATCTACTGTATGTACATAGTATGTACTGTAAGTAATTACTTATTTCAAGGTGCTAGCCAAAACGAAACACTTTATAATGAAAAACGTCACTTTCATCCGTCACAACGTAAAAGGGGCGGGGCCTAGCGATTTGTCAATGACGTCTAAATGACAGAAGATTAGTACAAGTTGCGACACCTGCTGACAGAAAAGACACTTGCATGCAAAAACAACAATGTAACTGCTTTTGTTTTCAGAGCAGACTGTAAGGTTGTAATGTTCCAATAATTTGTTTTCATTCATATTATCGTTTAAAATAAAACACTATGTGCAAAGTATCTAATATACTATGTGCCTACACTGCTCACAAAATTTATTTCAAAATAAAATATCCCATAATTTTTGTGAGCAGTGTATATCCGGCCAGTATTGTGTTTTCCAGAAGGTAATGTAAATGTTAAATGGCTCTTACATCCTACTAGATTCTAGATGGTGTAAATTCTTCATTTTAAAGGTACTTTGTCTTGCGTTTTGGGGGATTCAATAAAGCAACTCTGTCCAAATAATTGTTCACAGACATAGGAAAACATGTATAAAGGTGTAGCTAGAAAGGAGAATATCTGGTAACAGAAAGTTAACTAGAATCTCGTCCAATGATATTCCTGCTCACTGAAATATATTTTAGAGGTTTAAAAGAACGACAGAGCTTGGCTGTGTAGAACACAAAAAACGAGTGTAAGGCGACATCTAGTGGCTCATTCATCAAGTGCAGTCACGTTGCCTGAAGCTTGAACGAGGGAAAACGATAAGCCAATCCTAAATCGTTCCCTGCGAAATCCCCATCTCAGCGTCGATCAGTGAAAGTAATCGATTTCACTTAAATGCATTTATCAAATTCTGAAGCATCGCAAAACATTTACGTATAATTAAAATATTACTGAAAGAAAACTACATTTTGACATATTAAATGACTTGCACGGACTTAATTATTCATCAAAATACCACGCCATATTATCCCACAATACGTTACATTTTAGCCTTACCTGGCCACCCAGTGGACAGACACAATCTTCACTCCCAGTTTCTTTGCTTTATTCCATGTGGCCTGATGGCCGTGTTTAAACACTACATGGGTGACTTGTTTGTTGAATGTTTTGTTCACCTGCAATAACAGGATAAGGTTGCATTGCTAATTACTATACATGCATAAAATGAAATAAAAAAATTATTACGCTACAGGGTCAACTAGTTTACGCACCTGGGCACCCATATCCAAAAGCTGCTGAATAAAAGGATCAGAGTAATTCTCTGTCTTACTTGCAGACCACACATCAACATAGGCCACTATATCTGTAAAAAGAAAAAAAGTACATACCATTATTCGTAAATCCAGACATGAATTTATTCACCACTAAATAAACAACAACACTGATGTGGTTTTAAATGGAAGAATTCAGAAAAGAAATTGTGGGGAATAATACAATTTTAGTAGAAAGAAGGTACAGGTAGTCCACGTTTTACGATGGGGATACGTTCAGAGAAATCGATCGCAAATTGAATTTATCTTCAACCAAGGAGTTTAATATTTATCGGATTTTAAATCGACTATATCATAGCTTAGCCTATCTTAAACATGCTTAAAAACAATAACACTACAGCTGGGTAAAATAATATTATTTATAAAATAAAGTTTATAATGCTGAGTTCCTCATTTAGCACAGTGTAAGAAAGAATCTTCCCCACATAAAAATTCCAAATCCAGAATGCAGTTTCTGCAGAATGTGTATTTATGTTTATTATTCCCATCACAGGCATAGATTCCCATCATAGGCACATGATGAAAGGTAAGAATAAAATGCTTACACGTGGTCAAAATCAATGGCTAAATAAAACCATACTAGTGGATTTACTTAGTGTGCAACTTTGTTCGTTTTTGAAATACTGTCCCTGGCTGCCAGAGAGTTGTCTGGCTATGCTTCATGTTTGCAGCAGGTCACAATACCAAAAAGTTGCTCTACTAAGTACTAAAGACACTTTTCAAGAAGAATTTCAATAATTCCGAGATTGCACATTTCTAAGACCTATTTCAGTTGTTATTGCCTTGACTGGTTTATTGTAACTAACTGGAAGTTTGTACACGTTTCTAATAAAACTAATTTACAATTGGTTAAATAATACTGATGATATAATATTGATAATAATAACACTACCATCTACACAGCACATACTTCTACTATCTACACTGTTACACATATTTCACCCTGCAAATAAACACAGAACTTAAAGCACACGTTGCAGAACACACACACTGTAGAACCAAAATAAAAAATGTACATTTACAGCAGAATACAAACATAACTCAGCCACTGGGTGCACAAAAGCAAGAGGGAATAAGTACACTTGTAGAAACTTGTTTCTGAGACAGGCAATGCAATACCACCTTTTAAACACTTGAACCATTTAGGAAGGTAACTGTACTGCTGCTTCTAGTAGGAAGTCACAGCTGTCAAATGACTATGTTAAGCAGAGTACAAACTGTTCCATTTCATATCTCTGCTTTTGTCTGTGTCTTAAGTGTCTGTGTCAACACAGACCATGACATGGTTTCTATTCTGGCACATAACCAATGCAAAGTTAATCAATATTCACGAAAATGTATTACATTTAAAAAATGTAAACAAAAAACAATGCCTAAAAATGCTATAGCAGTGAAAATACACATGATGAAGCTTTCTTAATTTGATCAGCTGTTTATGGTCGCAACATCCATTATTAACTCAGATTTACATTTTCGATTGTAATTTTGTATAATTGTTAAAACCTTTGTCCTTAAAGATTGTTTTTAACGGCGCTTACCTGGATGTCTTTTAAACATTGCATTTCATATGCAAAATATGTACCTTTAAGCACTTTGGGGGTGTTGGTTGTTGTCATGATTGAACGGAGATCTTTCTCCCCTCGATCCTGCAACAATACAGGAAATAGATTGTGAATTCCTAAACACAAATACAACAAGACTTCATTTCATGATGAGGAATTTAGCTAGTGCAGCACAGTTGCTCGGTGGGTAGCACCGCTGCCTCACAGCAAGAAGGTCCCGGGTGCAATCCCAGGATCCTTTCTGTGTGGAGTCTGCATATCCTCCCCGTGTCTGCAGAGTTTACTCCCACAGTCCAAAGACATGCATGTTAGGTAAATTGGTGTCTCTAATGTGGCCCTTAGTGTTTGATTGTGTGTGTACCCTGTCTAGGGTTGTTCCTGACCACAGTTTCCGGGAGCGCCTCAGCTGGCCTGCGACCCCGTGTGGATTAAGCAGAAGACAATTAATGGATGGTTGGATTTTAGCTAGTCTTCCTACATGTAAATAACACGCTATAAAAACGAAACCAATAGACAAGAAAGCACGATCAAGTAAAATTGTGACGTCAGAGTTTGTATTTTGAGGTCATATTAACTAACAGCGTGTGATTAAAATGGTATATGGGCAATGGTTATGGCCTGGGCCGTGGTAAAAATACATTTATTTGACATTCTCGTTTGTGTGGGAGACCGCATACCGCTTAAAATTGTTATTTAATTATTAGTCTTAAGGTGGACACAGGACATGTATTCAACTACAAATATATACTACTTATAAAAAATATAATTGTGCTAGCTAACTGTATTGTATACTCCGATCGCGCTGTAACTGATCCGAGTTCGGAAGACGGAAATTGCTAACCGTTAATGCAACAAATCATGACTCCCATATAAATAAATTGTCATCAACTACAAGACATCGAGATATTAAAAAATAGTGGAGTTCTTGAACTCTACACATTTTCCGCACAAACTGTGTACACTTACTTACCGTGTATCCGCTGTGCTAAATCGACACGCTCCAGTCTCGTTAAAAGTGAGTGAGGGTCTTTTGTCACCGAGAGCTAAAGTTAAAGCCGCGAACGTAGCTTAGCCTGAGTCATTAACTAGCGTTGCAAACGTAGCTAGGGTTACACGTTTTAAATTGTCATTAAAATAAGTCTAGAGTAAATATATGCTGCAAGCACCATTTCGCGGCAGTGTTTGTACCTCTTCTTCATCGAAGCTTTAGAAAAGGCACGTATTACTACCACCTACAGGGAGTAATATCCAGCTGCAAGAGTGTACAGTGTTCCCTCGCCGCTTCGCGGTTCACCTTTCGCGGCCTCGGTGCATCGCAGGTTTTCAAAAAATATTAATGGAAAAAATATATCACGGATTTTCGCGGAACTTTTACATTAAAAAAAT
>JAUZST010035180.1:0-28139 GCA_034779995.1 Parotocinclus haroldoi | reverse complement strand
CAATTAATTTAAATACAAAGAAACTTCCGAAATTATATCTGTAAGTATAATCTGGTATACAAACATGTAACTGCATTGTCCCTTTTTTGCATTGCGGCGCATCGTGACACATCTAGTGTGCAGTGAAATTTGTAGATACTTTATGGGTAATACAGAGAAGCTAAAATATGTTATTTTAAATAGCCTCAAAACACAACATTTTCTATTTTGTATTATACATACTTTATATACTTATCTCTTATAGAAATGTCTAGTTACCTCTGAAGGGCCTCCAGTTTGAGCTGAGCTTGGGCTTCCAACATGGTATTCCACACAAGAAGCTGGCTGACAACCTGGATTTGGAGTTTCTCAGTGAGAGGAATAGAAAAGCATGTGCATGGTAATTGGGCTTGTATTTCACTCATGTGAACCTGGAATCCTTTGGACAGACTTGCTATAATCTGTCGGGTATGGCAAAGGTCCTCTCTGTAATCTCTGAAACTGGCAAAAGGGATAAGCACTTTGGCCTCCATCTGCTGAAGGAAACTCACAGCTCTTTGGACAGCCCATTGGTATTCCGTCAGGGCTTCCTTAGTCTGGAGGAGTTTTTCCTAAAATAAACACAAATTATTACTTTCTGAACACATTAAGAATGAAGAATAAGAAGTTATTTTCTACACAATAACTATTTTTTTCCAATTGTCCATTTATCATAGAGATCACAGGGTGCAGGTGTTTGTGGATAGAATGCCAGTATTTTAATGCTGGCAGGTAGAGCTGTTGCAGTCCTGGGGGATGATCCCGCCAGCCAGACCCTCCTAATTTAGATACAGCCAGTCATGCCTGTCAGAAGGCACTGCCAGGACTAGTTAATGTTATGGTGAGTTTAGAATGCAGCACCATAGCACAATTTATGTAGTACAATAATGTAGTATGCAATGTAATATTTGGTACAATCCCAAATCAGAAAAAGTTGAGGCAGCATGGACAATTCTAATTTTTAAAAAAAAATTATGCAGTGTTGCTCACATTTACATTAACTTTTATTTGGTTCGTATTTTATTTCGTAGACAGTGTGATAGTTCATATTTTATATGGTCAGCTTCATTTCTCTTAAATCCATTCAGGCATTTCAGAAGCACATTTTAAAAAAAACGCAATTTAGGTCTTGAAATAAGTAAATAATAATAATGTGAGTTAAAACGGGTGATTTTAACACATTGTAATCATGATTTGGGATAAAACAATTTTCATGTCAATGTCAATGAGTCTATTTGCAAATCAAATTAAGTTGAGCTAAAAATAAAATATGTGTGAAATGTGAAATATACTGCTTACAAAAAGGATATTTTATATTGAAATATCCCCCAATTTTTGTGAGCAGTATATATTTGGTTCTGCATGTCAGCAAAGTCAAAGTGAATGTTTTTTATTTAGATTTTCTGTCCTGTCCCAACTTTTTTCTGATTTGTGCTCATATGATATAATTCAGCATAAGATTGAGAGTTAATACTGTTACCATGTGCGTTTCACATTCTTTCAGAATTCGTCTTCCAGTGTCAGCATTTTTTCTGTAGCTTTCAACATCAGTGCAGCCTTTGCAGATCTCCAGCATTCTTAACCCCGAACTGACAGTCATCTTAATTGCTGAGCATTGTTGTAGTGCTGTGCTAATGGCCTTTTCATCTGGATAAATGCATTTACATCCATTGAGCTGTTCTTTAGCTTTAGCAAAGTGGTCAGTCAGTGAAGTAAGATCAATTGAATGGCCAAGGTTTGAACGCAGAAGAAAACCCTCAAGGTCTTTAACATCAGTGCTAATAATGTGTTCCCAGCCAGAAAGACTTTGAATCATGTTTTGAATCTTTTGCCTCTCTGAGTTCAACTGCGATGGGTAGAGATCACCAGAAATGGCCTCCAATCTGTCTGCAGTTTGCTGGTATGATATTTTGATCAGAGGCATCTCGGCTAGCAGGGCCTGACCAAGTCCAAGCCTTTCATAGGCATCTTTGTGCCCATCAGAAACCTGAGGAACTTTGTTTTTCACTTCCTCAATGTAGTTGTCTAAATACTGAATGGAGATAAGATATTCCTCATGTTCTTTGGACTGCTGATCCAGGAGACTTGCTCTTTCCTGTAAAGTCAGAATGGTCTGGAGAAGGTCTTTCCTCTGTTGCTCTGGGTAGTGTTGAACTTCCAACACTTGAGAAAGAAGTTCCGTCAGCATGTGTCTCACAGGATCAAAAGCAGCAAGTGATTCCTTTGTGACAGGGTACCTTTGCCTCTCAAGATCACTCGCTATTTGACGTACGCTCTTCTGAACGGATGTACACTCCTCTACAGAAGATTCCTGAGCATGCAAGAGCAATTCCAATTCCCAGCATGCAGCTCGCTCTGATCTTACAACCCCATTGGTCTTCTCTCGCAATGAGATAAGTTTGTCGATGAGGTGGACGGTGTCTGCCATACTGAGACCTGGAATCACATTCTTTGTCTCATCTAGGAGTGTCTGAATGATGGCTACTCGTCTCTCAGCTTCTTTTAAAGTAGCTTTGTGCCTTTGATAGAAGACCTTCATGTCCTTGATGGTGGTTCCAAGCTCGAACGCTGTATCTTTACTAGACTCTTTCTCGAAGAGTAAGGTCAACCAGGTGCTATGGTCAGATATCTTGGTTTCAAGTCTCTGTCTAACACGCAACATTTCAATAAGCTCTACAGAAGCATCATCTCCCTTCTTTTTGATTGTATTGTAAAAGCCCTCTAAAGCCTCAAGTGCAGAAAAGATAAGAGTAGAATCTGTTCGCCCAAGTCGTGTAACGTCCTCTCTCAATTTTTTTACAACAGCTTGCTTGGAGAATATTTCTGACTGCAGTTTATTCATCACATTAACCTGGTGATTGGCTTCATCTGGAAATAAAGACAACTTTTTTCTCATGGTGATTTGGCAGTCTGTACGTTTAACCCAAATGAAACAGGCTTTCATAGTCTCAGTGATCTCAGCCAGGGAGTGGTCACTAGTACAGGTCGTATCAAGTTTCTCCTCTGTACATTGTACATGAGATTTCAGATTCTGTAAAACATGCTCAACCTCTTTCCTCTCCTTCTCTCCTAGTTTACACTGGAAGAGAGCCTGAGAGTGCTCAAGGAGGTATTTGTACTGTTCATTCACTTCTGTAAAGTCAGAGAATTTTAGCACTTCAAGAATAATACTTTGACTGTCCATCTGTGCCTGAGGAGATGATGAAGGAGAAGAATCTGCATGCAGACTCTGTACTTTATTCAAAAGAGCCTTGGCGTCTTTCAATAGTGTAGAAGCTTCTGACATACAAATGTTTGAAGACCATAGAGTCCGATCAGCAGCATCCTCCAAAACTTCCCACTTTTCCTGCAAGTTCTTCACGTGCCTTAGGCAAGCCACTGTGCCGCCAGCCTCTCCCAAATGGGCTGAAATCTGGTTAAAAGTATCTACTAACTTCTCCAGCATGCCCTTCTTCTGCTTCATGTTCTTGAGGAATGCCTGCAGTTTTTTTGCTTGGACAGCATTGCTTTTCAAAGTAACCCTATAAAACAGAAAATCACATTTTCCCAACATGGTTTGGTGCATACAAACATTACAAAACCAAACCAATCTATTTACTTAATTAGCTTGCTTATCTTTATGATGAGCAACAAAGATTATTATGCTCTCTTGGACCCCTGGCCACAGATAATGTAAGGATCACTACATTATGATATGCATACATATATTAAACTCCTACACTAGATTAGTCCAAACATATCTCCATCGTAAATAATGGAGTACCTGTTCACATTAATTTGTTGAGTCTGTGTATCTGCCCAATTTTTTAAAGCAATGTAGCAACTTAAAAAGCCTGTGACAGCAATATGTTTTTCTTCTAGCTGCTTATCAGATTTGCAAAACAATTAGACAGTTCTAGGATTTGTTCTTATTCGAACATTTGGATCAGGGCACAGAATCTCAAATGATTTAAGAAATCAAAAATCAAGTGCAAATGTTATACTTAAACATGATATTGTGATATTAAATACTCTGAAACTTCGTTCATGCTAAATACTAGTGAACTCACAGGTTGAGCGTATCCAGTTCATCTTCAAGTTTTTGAAGCATATCCTGTAAAATCTCTATTTGTTGGTGATACTGTGTGATCTGTTGGAACTGAGCCTCTTTAACCTGTACAGTGGCTATTGCATCGAGCAGGGCTCCATTGAATCTTCCCTGCATACTCCGGCTAGATTGGGAGAAGCTCTTTCCTTCACACTTGCTCTGTAAAGCCACCAGCTCTTCGACACGCTGTCTGCAGCGCTGGAGACACCCACCAAAACAAAGAATGAGTAAGAAAGTAAAAGAAATTAAAATTACATATTGACATGCTGACTAAAACTAGGATTCGCTTGCTTAAAAGGACATAAAAGACCTATACGGTAAGTGTTTACATTACATTTCTTGGTTGTCCTATCACAATACAAGTTGTTTCCATCAAAACCATCAATGGCTCACCATGAGGTGTTGACCTGTAAGAGCTTATAGTGGCATGTGTGTTCTCTTTTCAAATCATATCTTATCAATTTAAATTACCACATGAGTACATAAATCAAGGCCTAAACCTGGGAACAGCTAGAAGGTTTGAATTTGAGGACTGCAACTGACGTGATGGAGAATAGTGTGAAATTAGAGTCACTAAATACACGAGGTCTAAACCATGAAAAGCTTTGAATGTTAGGATGAGGTTTTTATGTGGATTTTTTTATCTTAAAAAGTGACAGAAATCCTTTGAATCTCTTTTCCTTACACCGGTGTGATGTCATAAATTAGTTTTTTGTGAAAATCATAACCCTGGAAGTAGCATTGTAAATGGACCATAGGTGGCAAAGGGTCTAGGCAGGGAAGACATACAGCAGGGAGTTGCAGTAGTCTAGCTCAGTGGGGACAAATGCATGTACAAAGTCACAGCTATGTCTAGAGACAGAGAATGGCTGGGAAGTGTGATGTGACGGAGGTGGAAAAAGCCGATTTTCATAGAGATTTAGCAAGGAAACAAAAAATACGCCAGAGTTCATGACCTGATTAGAGGTGAATAACAGTGAATAATAGCGGGTCAAGGACAGAACCCTGTGGAACACCACAGCACACCAGGACAGTGTCAGATACTTAGTTACGCAGATGTATGAAATAAGGCCTGTCAACAAGAAAAGATTGAAAGCAGGAGAAAATGACATCAATGAGCCCAATCTCAGAAAGACGAGTAAGTAGGATGTTACTGCAGATGGTGTCAAGTGCAGTGGTGAAATCCAGGACAAAAGGGATAGAATGTGGCAAGTTTAATCTATTACTTGATGTTATTTCTTGCTTTGATTATTTTTTGTCTGCTTGACTCCCTTTGTCACTAAATCAGCATTTCAAGTTTGGCTATCCCAGTTGTAACATGAAAAATGCGATGACTTATCTTGCCTTATCTGTTTTGTCTTATTTACAAACACAAACTAAGCATAAACAAATACCTCCGCTTCCTGAAGTTGCTGTCTCATAAGTTCGGTGTTCAGCTGAACGGGTTGGTATCGACATCTCAAAACATTGAGGATTATTCTTTGTAGCTGTTTCTCAGTGTCTGTAAGTGATGATTCTAAGAACCAGGCTTCTCCTTTAAAATAAATCTTCTGGGACAAATACAAGTGGGAAGACAAGCATGGCTTATAAAATCTTGACATGATAACTTGAGCCAACTTTCCGACGGTACAGGAAATGGCTTTAACTTCCTTCCTGAGCAATTTCACAAATACTAGTGCAAATCACACTAATTAAACTTTAATGTTTGGAATATTATTTAATAAATAACCTCACTATGATGTTAGCTCTTATTACAATATATTTATATATATAAATAGTGGCCAAACGTTTGAGACCACTGGTGAAAATAGGATACAAACCACTACGTATAAACAAAGTGTAGGAATACAAAACAAATACATAATGAAGACTACATTCAAAAAGTGCATGTTATTTTAGACTCACTGAGGAAATATCGCTGAAGTCCATCACTGGCTGAACATGTGTAAGAATATGCAATAAGGTGTCCATTGCTGAAGCTGACTGCTTTTCTTCCCTCTTGCTTTTCTCACTCTTGTCACTTAGCCCCTCACTTTTAGCACCTTCATATCCATACACATCTGTTTTGGCTCGTTCTGACTACAGATGAATGACACAAAAGAAAATTTGCATGTCCGTTAGAACCCACTTGCATAAAATATTAAAGCGCACAGCTACACAGGAGAAACCATACAACAAGCTTGATCTTTGAAAATGAGGATGAATGTTTCTGGAGCCAGAGCACTAGTCTGTTGGGCCTACCCTTTTGTGGGCGTGGTGTGCCTATATGCCCTAAGCCAAACAGTGGGCAGCTACACATTCAGTACATGAAGCATTTACATGTAAAATATCAAGTGAGAACCTATTATAGATAAAGAAGGCAGATGTTATGTGACACTTCAACAGAACTGATTAATGCATTTTCCAGAATTCACAGACTTTACATCTACTTGTCGTACTGGGGCATGCACAGAATTTAGAGGGTTTTAGCTTACCCCTCTGCTTACCAACCAGTGGAAGGGACACAAATATGTATTAACAATGAGACAGTTAAGTGATATAACACTTAAATAAGAATTACACTGTCAATGATGAGAAATAAACCCTAAAGGTTTTCTTATTAATTACATTATTAACTACATTAAATTTATATCGTTATCCATAATGTAACGGATGCCTTTGTTTTAGTGGTCTACTATGTACTTTGTTATGTTGTACAGTTGTAAGTGGCTATCCAAATCATGGATCTACTATTACCTGTAACTGTGAGATTACCTTGCCTGCAGTGTGACAGGCTTTCTTTATTATTTGCAATGTCCATTCATTCAATGCAAAAAAGAGAAAAGGTCTCTGACTGAGAGCGCCACTTAAGCTTTTTGGAAGATGCTGGGGAAATTTGAGAAATGTATTTCCTGTAGTGAATTCACATGGCATGTCTCGTAGTTAAAACTGACATCTGCCCCAGATTACATTATTATGGCATGATCAACATGCTGATAGTACTGAATTATATAATTGAACATTTCTGTCCTATGACTAAAAAAACTGTAACAAAATTAAACATATTATATTTGAACAAAATAAAGTGAAAAACATGTAAACACTTTCCCCAATGGCTTCCGATTGGTGGTCAAGGCTGTGTCATACTGTCAGGAATTTGAATTAGAAGAAGCTTCAGCTTCAGTTTGAACTGTGTTCAAACAAAACATTTCTGGGAAGTTATTAGTGTGCCCCAAAACCTGCAGCTTGTTTAGAGGTTGAGCAAGATGATTGTGGTTTCCTTATCCAACATTAAGTTCTGAGAAATCTGCAGGTTTATATTTAAACCAGACGATGATACAAATATTCAGTTGTTAATTTACAGTCTGATTACTTAAGCAAACTGTAATTGCATTTAGTCATTTAGCAGACACGACTGATATGATTTTAGAGTCTAATGTGTGCAATGTGTATTAAGTTCATCCCCTACTTAGTAGGGTTCAAAAATGCGTAGGCATATCAGCTCAAAGAAGTTCCTCTTTGAAAATAGCCTTTAAGGGTACTTTAATTGACTTCTACTGGTGTTAGTGGAGAGTTAGCACAAAACTTTAACAACCATTAAGAAATGCCAAAAAACCAAATACCAAATGTAATTGCTTTTACAGGTGGCACATTAAGAGAAATATGAAAAAATAGGAAAAGGTGGGAAATTCAAATGGCAAATCATGCTTTAAATACTAGTAATTTGACAAAGAATGACCTTTTCAGAAACTATTCTGGTCTATGCTGGTATTTAAAAAAAAGGACCAATAATGGAAGAACTTTTCTGTGTCAATAAAAAATCTACAAAGAACTGTTAACCTGTATCTGGACAAACAACTTAGCTTAGACTTACATCACAGAAAAGCTTTACATTTGATATATTTAAACCTTAAAGTAATGTGCGTAAAAAGACATTTTTATTTGAAAGAATAATCATAATTCTTCTATGTAGGATTGATGGCTTCAAATAGTTGATGAATAGTTGAAGACGAGCTAATCTTTGTTTATTCTTGGACCAAATATTCTCTAAAGGGATTAAGTCTGAACTCCTAGTCTAGTTGACTAGTATCTCAAATTTTTACATTATTTAATTGTTATTATTTACTTAATTTTTACTATTAATACAAACTATTTCATTTAACATGTAGGCCACCCAAGGAGGATGGGTATCTTTTTGAGTCTTGTCCCTCACAAGCTTTCTTCCTTTTACATTCAGGGAGTTTTCCTTTCCCCTGTCACTTTCTCAATGTGAAAATGACCTTTAATAAATATATATAATATCGTAAAGCTGCTTTGAGAAAATGTTACATTGTAAAAAGAGCTATGTAAGTAAATTTGACTTTGACTAGTTGTCAAGTCACATTTTTGCTGTGCAGGCAGTAGAATGTCTTCATAAAAATAAGGTTTTAAGAAATAGTATTTTTTAGAAAACATCTTGTCACTGATGACAAGCAAACCTTTCTGCAATATTGTCCTGCAATTAAAATTATTTATAGATTTTTCACAGTAAGGCAAAACTTATCAAAATATTGCAGGGCAAAACATAAAACATTTGTTCCTGGGACAAATTTATAAGTATATAATAGTACATGGGCAGGTACCTGTACAAAGGCAACGCTGTCTGAATCCATCTGACCATGTGATGCTGCTTGTTTGCAGAACTCAGATGGTAGTGTGGTGGTTATCACTGACTCAGGCACGGCTGTACATATTACTGAAATGTTCTCGGACACAGACTCAAAAACTTTATTCTCAGCGACGTTCTTAGAGTCTGTTGATTTAATATCAGCAGGGTGGCTGCCTGAGGCATGAGAATGGCTACGACTTATGATGTTTGTGCTACATCTACGTTGTGTATCTGTATTCTCCTGAGGGTCTAAGTCATCTTTGTTGCCCATGGCTTCCTTTTGTTTGATGTTGGAAATAAAGACATCCTCAGGTTCTGTAGTATCTGTGGATCTATTCAGTGTTGTATCTCTTTCCAGAGGTCTTGTGCTAGCTGCTGTATGACACTGACCGCTGACTGAAGCTGTGTCGTCAAAGTAAGACATCTCTACCTTCCCGCCTTCTTGCTTGTCTGTCTCATTTTTAAGAGACCCTTTCTTTTTCTTGTCTTTCTCTATTGCAGTGTTGGACTTCAACAACTTGCTGCCTACTTTTTCTTTTGCATGTTCAACATCTGGTTTATTGGTAATTGTATTATTTTGGGTTGTTGTTGCTTGTTTCTCTTGTGTGTCCTTATTTAAAGATTCTGCATTTTGCTGATTGAAAAGAGATTTACCATCAAGTATTGTAACCCCTGCCTGATTCTGTCGCAAATACTCTCCATTAGCATCTTCGTGAGATATGTGACTTTCTGTGACTGACTGACATGACTCATCTATACTGTCAACTGAAAGTTCAGCATTAGTATCTTTAGGAGATTCCACTGTCTGAGTTATATATCCCTCTGCTTTTTGAGTGATGTCATCATGTTCTAACATTTTTAATGAAAGCTGTTTGATTGCAACTTGTTGAGAAGCTGACTCAATAAAATCCAACGCTGGGCTCTCCTGGGTGGTTTTAAAAATATGAGTATCCAGAACACTGGTAAAACCATGTGACGATAGACAAGCAGATGTCTCTCTGCCCACTGATATTCCTGCACTAAATGGAATAACAGTAAGATCAGTCAAGGTCCCATAATCTGTTATGACTTGTGTACTGGGCATGGGCTGCTCAGCTTGGCTGAATAAAAATGTCACAGGCAGTTTCTCCTTTCTATTTTGAGTATCTCCACTGCTTTTGCCATCGTCCACACTGTCATCAGCCACCTACACAAAAATGTTATTAAAATTAGTTCTGATTAATAACACACTACAAAACTCTCAAAATGCCTAATAGACGCCAGTTGATCAAAGTGGGTAAGCTGTTGGTCATTTATTAGCACAATTAAACAATTGACACACATGACAAAAAACAACAATATGTAAACCTATGTAAGTCTTTCTCTGTAACTGTTAGCCAAGCAAACCCAATCCAGGACAGAACAGAATCTACAATACTTATGTTTCCATGGTAGTCTGTTCACTATTACAGTATTTAAGTAGAGCAAATAAACTTTGCGTTTGCCCACACTGTTTTTTTTTTTTAATCGACATTTTATTACTTATATATTAACCAAAAGGTGAGTCTTGCATCATTCCAGGTATAAACAGAATTTAAGATAAGGGTGGTTAGACAACATAATCTAACTGAACTTGGGCTGTGTCAGTACCCTTAGCAAAACTATACTTTTGTGTGCATTTTAATGCATAAAAACGCACTGCAATTTTAGCAACACATGCTGCCTTCAAGACTACATCTTTTCATGGACGTCCATGCATTTTTCAACAAAACAATGTAAAAACACATGCTGCACACCTTACAATGGCATAAAGAGGTTATATGTGTTGGACTGGCTTTCCTGCAATCCTGATCCGTACTCAACAGATAATTTCTGGAAAATTCCCAGGAACAACCCTAGATAGGGGGTTCTAGTTAACTCCAGTTAACCTAACACACATCTTTGGACTATGGGAGGAAACTGGAGTACCCGGAATACACCCACACAGACATGGGAAGGATATGCAGACTCCACACAAACAGAGCCTGAAAGATGTGAGGCAACAGTGCTAACCACCATGATGCCCCGAATGGCTACAATATGAATAATATGTCTAAAATGTTTAAACTTCTATAAATAATAATTATGAGTTTGGATCTGAAAGAGAACATTTCAGAGAGAAAAGGACATAAATAGCATAAGGAAATCCAGCAAAAAAAACACCCAACAATGATAAAAGATCATTTAAAAAAGTTATTTATTACTTTCACCTGCATATGATTAGTTTTACACATGGAGAAACGGTAATGTAGTTATTACTGGAATATGTGAACTCGTATGTGTTTTCCCACGTTTGTTATGCATGTGGTACCTTTAACCCTACTTAGAACATTTGTTTTGAAAAGAAAAAAATAACATTTACTCTTGATAAAACCCAGGGCTGGCAATACATTTATATAGTTGGATTTATACTCTATATTTTCACAATTAAATAGAAATTCCCTAAAACCAACATTCATGAATGCAAAAATATAAGAATTCACAAATTTAGGTTGCGTAAGATTCTGGGTCAAACCATGCAAATCAGCTCACTCAGTTTTTCTTGGTGATTTGAAGCTCACTGTGGACCCAAGTGACATATTCAGTTTGTTTGTCAAATAAAGAAAAATCCCAGTTTTAAATGAAACGATCACACCAATTTTCCATTATGAGGAACCCTTCATCAGCTATCAGCACCAGTATATTTTACACAACACTGAATACCACTAAGAGTCTTATTTTATGCCAAATTTATCCAGGTAAAACACCAATTGTCACTGAAAAACAAAGCACTGAATTTACTGAATGCAACAACGTCTCAGTCCAGAAACCTTAGTAAGCATGCCAGGCTCCTGATTTAGCAGCCCCTCATCTTCTTTAACATCTTTGTTACATAATTTACCGGCCAGTTGATTTTCTGTTTCCAGCAAAGGTGACACATTTGATATTTCTGCTTTAGTATCTTTGGTATCTAGAGGCTCCTCAGACTGCATTGTATCTCCCTCTCTCCTCTGAGGGGTGTACTCATGTTCTAAAGTTGGAAATGACGCACGTTCAATTACTGTTTGTTGAGAGGCAGAATGCACAGAATTGAACACTGGGCCCTCTTGAGGGGTTTTGGAAATATTAGTATCAAGAACAATGGTGAACACAGACTTGGGGATGTCAGTGCTTAGGTGAGGAGAAGAATAAGAAGAAACATGACTGCTCATCAATATATCTGGACAGGAAGGCAAGCCACTAAACTCAGCACTGTTTCCATAATCTGTTGTGTCTTTAATTCTGGGCATAGGCTGCCTCGCTTGAGTTGATATTGTTGTTTGTGGTTTTTCTTTGCTAACTTGAGCAGGCATAATTTGTGTATCTCCACTGTCCTTGCCATCTTCCATACTCTCATCAGCCACCTGCATGACAATGTTATCAAAAAATATTTTTAAATCAGTTAGTATTAAATAGCCAAAAAGTATTAATTTAAAAAAATGCATAGACTGCAAAGGTTCTCAATAAAAATGTTGTGAGTGATCAACTACTAAGAACTACGGTGGCAACACACATCAAAAATAAACAAAACGATATTTGGGGGTAAAAATGACTGCTGACAATAATACACTGTTATTAATAAATTTCAGGGGTAGGCGATTTGAGTTAGACTAATGAAAAATATAATGTATGTAAAATGTATATTTACTATCAATACTATTGATCACATTTACTATCAACTATATCATATTATGATATATATACTATGGGGTCAATAATATTTGATACACTGGCGATTATGCAAGTTTTCCCACCTACAAAGAAGAGAGGTCTGTATTTTTATTGTAGCTACACATTATGTGACAGACAGAATCTAAAAAAATCCAGAAACTCACATTGTATGATTTTCATTTTATTTCATGAAATAAGTATCACCTGCCAACCAGCAAGAATTCTGGCTCTCACAGACCTGTTTTTCTTTAACAAGCCTTCCTCTGCTGTACTCATTACCTATATGTACCTATATTAATAGCACCTGTTTGAACTTGTTACCTATATAAAATACACCTGTCCACACACTCAATCAATCACACTCCAACCATTCCACCATGCTCAAGAACAAAGAGCTGCCTAAGGACACCAGGGACAAAATTGTAGACCTTAACAAGGCTGGGATGGGCTACAGGACAATAGGCAAGCAACTTGGTAAGAAGGCAACAATAATTCATTATATTTGAAAATGGAATTAGAAATATAACATGACAGTCAGTCTTCCTTGGTCTGGGGCTCCATGCAAGATCTCATCTTGTGGGGTAAGGATGATTCTGAGAAAGGTAAGAACTACATGGGAGTACCTGATCAATGACCTGAAGAGAGCTAGGATCACAGTCTCAAAGATGACCGTTGGATTGATATGCTGCACATGCCAGCAAATGTTCAGGCCAGTTTGAAGTTCACCAATGACCATCTAGACGATCCAGAGGAGGAATGGGAGAAGGTCATGTGGTCAAATGAGACCAAAATAGAGCTTTTTGGTATTAACTCCACTCGCTGTGTTGGAGGAGGAAAAAGGACGTGAACACCATCCCAACCGTATAGCATGGGGGTGGATCATACTTTGGGGGTGCTTTTATGCAAAGGGGACAGGACAACTGCACCATATTGTTGACCAACAACTTCCTTCCCTCATTACCAGCATTAAAGATGTGACATGGTTGGGTCATGGTTGGAGCATGAGGGCAACTAAGGAGTGGCTCCATAAAAAGTTTTTCAAGGTCCTAGAGTGGCCTAGCCAGTCCCCAAACTTGAACCCAATACAAAATTTGGAGGGAGCCCAATATCAGTGTTGCCCAGCAACAGCCCCGAAACCTAAAAGATCTGGAGAAGATCTGTATGGAGGAGTAGGTCAAAATCTCGACCATGTTTCTGTACCAAATATTAAATTCTGTTTTTCTACAGTCGAATCCGGTTAATTGGACCACCGGTCAACAGGACGACTTATTTGGACCGAATCCTAAAGTACCGAAACAAATTCTATTATATACGTGTAATTTTATTCGCTTATTTGGACCAAAGTTTCGCTTAATCGGACCAAAGAACGTGAGAAGCGAATAAGTCGCCACTTAGCCACTGCAAAGCAGGTCAGCGAGACATGGGAGGATTTTTGGGATCCCCGGGAGAATTTATGTTTTTATCAAAGGTCAGGAAATCCGAAAAGTTGTGTTGACAAGAGCAAAACCAGCGGGAGGTGACCACGCCCACCACTTTCTTGATTTTGTTCAAGTGCAGTCCGTCAAGAGAACGTGTCAGATCACACTGGATAAGTTCTTCAAACGTTGACTGAAATTGAGTAAGAACTTGTTTTTTACAGTATTATGCTTCTCATGCTGAATATCTATATATTGTGTTGTAGATCGTTTCGAAAAACTTGTTCGTAAATTTATTTTTCAATGAATAAAGTTGGTAAGCAACAGTAGTTCTTGTTTGTACATTCGCTATACGTGTAAATAACACAATAAAGGTTTAATAAACAATTAATATGTTATATAAATTATAGCACGTCCCGTCTTGTAAAATAGGGCATGTTCGTTTAATCGGACCAGCCGGTTATTAGGACCAAAAGGATCACGTCCCGATGTGGTCCCACTAACCGGATTCGACCGTATTTGTTATTGACTTGGTTTCGGAAATTTGTGGGACCATAGAACATGAGAGCGAATAAGAAAACGAAGTTTTCGAAACGACTTTCTAAAGTAACCTTAGTGGTCATTAGTCGATGTAACTGATCATGATTCACCAATAACTGGCTAGTTTAAATCAAACCAGTTTCTCAGCAGACAGTGTGACACATCAGCTGCTCTCTGGCTTATTCTGAGGGGTCCTGTAACTGCAGCTGGTAGATGGGCTGTTCGATGTCGGTGTAATTTGTGCATTTGGAGGTCTTTCATGCCATAATTACTGGCACGTGGCGTTTTGATGGCTTCCTCGATGCACACAGGTAGCTCTCTTCACTGCTCGCTCTTTTAATTTAATAAATATGTTTCTCAAGCTGCTTCATCAGGCAGAATTGGAAAAAAAACATGACTAATGCCATCGCGGCACATCAGAACGTAGCGGACGCACCTCGTACTCCTGTAGTACCCTTGAAATAGGGCGGCGGGGCTGCTGAATACATCATTGGTTTGAGTGCGTCCTGGCACTGTTGTCGCCTCGCTCTCACAGATCTGAGTGGTTTGCATTTCACACGTTATTGGAGCGATTCGATTGCATCAGCATTTATGGCTCCTGGTTCAATTCATGCTCCATTAACCATGAGAGAAGAGGCGATTCCTTCTCGTACCCTTTTAGGGACAAAAGAGCAATCCAGACGCTGATTACTTAAACATTCCTCATCCTCACCCATCCTCAATTCTTTTTATTTTCATCCAGGAATGGATGAACTGGATGGACTAAAGCTTTGTTACAGGTAGACGTTTACGACATTACGTATGGAAAAAGTGGAAATATCTGTGGGTTGATGTTTTCAGTTCAGTTTTCTCTCGTTTTTGGTCATGGATGCAGAAGTAAAGATTGTTTTAATTCGATTTTGTGTTAATTAGATTGTCTTCAAAGTTTGATCTTTTCTATCTCTGCATCTTTCTCTGCGTTTTTGAATCCTGTTTTAGTTTAGTTCTACTTTTTAGGCGATTGCTATAATTGATCAGAAGGATATTTTTATTTAGCTTTGTTAATTTTATCTTACGATTACGTATTGTATGTATTTGTTATTTAAATCTTTCAATATTTAAATCATATTCAAGTAATTAAATATGAAAACATTTACGTATTTTAGAAGCATTCGTATATTGTAACTAAAATATTTATTTTTTTTGTCTCTACAGTTTTAATGCGGGATATATTTTAGCTTTTGTTACGATTTAAAATTGCACGTGTACTTTGTACATGCACATTTTATTGATCCTATTTCATAGATACCGTTTAATATATTGCCATTGTTTATTTCTTTTATTTAGTCTTTTATATACATTTATCTGTATATATATTTAGATATATATGTATTTGATTTTATTCAGCTTGCATTTCTATTATGTCGTTTCAGTATAGTTTTTAGTGTAGTTTTATGTATATATAATTCCTACAATGCAGGCTAAACTGTTTAAAAAGTAAATAGTCATACAGATTTTAAAAAAAAAAACAATAGACGCATGCTGGTGCATATTGAGAACAAGTTTTAAAACCTGGTACAGAGCTGCAAGTATTAAATGATGCCGATCAGATAAGATCAGAATCCAAAAGCAATATAAAAGCTTTTTATATAGAAAAAAAAAACAATTTCCTAACTCAGACTTTAACAGCTTTTGTTATGACTATATGTTATAAGCTTACAGTATCAGAGAGTATATGGTTAAATTTTAAAACAGGGTTAAAACTCAATCTTTGCTGCAGAACTCCCACTTTGTGCAATCAACAGCTAAAGCTGGGAGCGTTATTAGGGTCGGCAGCCCTGAGGAAGGTGTCAGCATCTCTGCTTCCCCTGGTGATGCTGGGAGAATCATTAGCAAACAAAGGCAGCTGCAGCTCTTTCTCTAGGTGACAGGCAGAGGCTTTGCAGCAAATCAGCATAGCGCTGGGCCTTTAGATCTCTGAGCTGAGAGACGGAAAGAAGAGAGAGAGAGAGAGAGAGAGAGAGCGAGAGAGAGAGAGAAAATGCACTGCACTGTGTTTAGATCCCTGAAGGTAGAGCGTCTTAGGCTCGGTCATGCTGTCCTTCTCTCCTCATGAGCTTTCACCGTTCATTCTCAGCTTTTACACTGCACTAGAATGATATGCACACAATTCTGCTCGGCCTGTCACAGATTCAGTGCCAGTGCGTGACTGCAGTGGAGAAGTATTGTGTTTATTTACCCTGGCATCTGTGGCACTGGTGAGGCTCATGCTGCACAGGTGGCTGGCTCGAACAGAAACAATAGACACAAGCCGTTAATGGAACTGCATCATTCTTCTCTGTTATGCACACACACACACACACACACACGCACACACACATACACAACTAGTGCGCCTATTTTAAACGCATACACACTGGGAATATAACGATAAGTCTGACAGACAGAATAAGATCTACAGGCAGAAATTTCATATCTGTCACTATGTGTGTATCTACAGAACCGGTGCACAGAAGATGCTCGAATATGACACTGTATTGCTGCATGATGAATCTTCAACAAGCAACTTAAGCTTAAGCTCTCTGACCTTTCAAAAAACACTAGTGAATCATCTGGAGCTACATTTAGTCATTTAGCAGACGGTCTTACAACCTTCCAGAGCGACTTACAACTGATACAATCTTACAATCCAAGCAATTGTGGGTTAAGGACCTTGCTGATGGACCTTCTGGTCCATAGTTAAGTACCTTAACCTCTAAGCCACCACAACCCGTTAGTGCAACATCAGCATGAGCTCTGGTCATCGACAGCTCGGTGGATTTTGCCTTGCATACTTGTCCAGTCCAGTCAGTGGAAATCATCATTTGTCACAAGACTAAACGTCAACCTTTGAGACTGGGTCACCCCTGTTCTGCATGTGCTACAAATCATGGACTCCTGATGGTTGGATGGGAGAGAACAAGTGGTAGTCTAATATACGATCATCAGTGTAACTCACCAGAGGTGGGATACGAACCAGGCACACTCGGCATTGGGAAGCAATTGATTGGAGATGATTGCTGTTCGTTCCAGGTCTCATTCCATGTCCTCTGCCAGTCTTGGGTCCTTTAATTACATCTGAGTTTCAGAGTTCCCTCTGGGTTGAAGGGGCTGGGGTAGAGCAAGCAGATCAAAGACAATACCAGTCCCAAGGATTTCTATTGACGCATACAGGCTTTGATTAGGGGCAAGAAGGTAGCACATGGTTTTTCCCAGAGCTGTGTTAATCAGAGAGACAATTTTGGCACTCTACTTTGGCTCATGGCAGCTCAGTGGTTAGTGTTTACCGTACGCTGGACTCTCTCTGCGGTATACAGAAACCAAATCTATAGTTATTATTAACGTTATTTCCATTGTCTTTGCAATGTGATCGTTTACCTTCAAAACTGGTCATAGCTTTTTCAGAACTGTACCACCCGACCTAAAGTGGCAGATTTCATGCTCCATTCCCATCCAACACCCTCACTGGGTCCTTGATCAGTCCTTGGGGTGGTTGATGAACCCACGTCTGAACTTACCTTCCTCGAATATGGCCAGTTGTGTCTGTGCAGAGCCTGGTCAGGTTGCAAACGCAATCTCAGGTGTTCATAGTGGTGAGCTAGTGTATTAGACCACTCCAGCACCCAGGAAACATGCTGTCCATATCCATTCAGCACCATCACCTGTGGGTCAGAGTAGCTGCACTGGCAGAGAGATGGCCTTCACTTCCTCAGACTTACCTCCTCAGGTCATGTATTGGGTTAGGGAACCTCTCCGACCGAGGGTGGGATTGTGGTAGGCTAGTGGTTAAGGTACTGGATTGTGGACCTGATGGTCCAGGGTTCAAATCCCAACTCTGCCGCTGTTGGGTCCTTAAGCAAGACTCTTAACCCACCATTGCTTGAATTGTAATACTTTATGAGTTGTAAGTCGCTCTGGATAAGGGCGTCTGCTAAATACCATACAAATGTAAATGTAAAATCTAAATATAACATGGGCACATGATAGAGTAAGGAAACAGTCAACTCACTCTGGTCACATTCAGAGAATAACTGCAGAGGTGTCTTGGAGCAATAACGTGAATAATGTATGAAGTAACCAGGACGCCTTATATGGATCAGAATTCGGTTTGCTCATCTCTCTTGGTTCTCTTGCTTGCTCTTGTTCTTTGTCTGCTTACTGTCTTTTATCCTCATTTTCCTGGAAGCCTGGACGGTGTGGGGCACTGATGTTGTGAAGCATCAAAGTAGCTCTGTTGGCTCGTGTGTGTGGCAATAATCAGAGACGCTTTTTTGTAAGAGGCATAAACAGCAGAAGGCCAGCACTGATCTGTGACTTGTTGCTCTGATCTAGCTACACATAAAAGCCTTCATGTGTGCAAGGACACATCTTGTTTGCTTGTTTGCTTAATTACACAGACTTAAGCCTTGACAAGAATGCCAGTGGGCTGCTGAGCGTGGGTATATTCCTCCCAAGTGCCCAAAGATTCTTGAGACTCCTTTCATCAAGCTAACTCAGACAAAAACTGATTTTATTTAATGATATAACCAGTGATCAAGCAACCAAGAGTTTTTTTAATGGCTGATGGCGATATTTACGTTGACCGAGGGCCAATATATAATGCCGATATCACATTTTTTGGCAACTGATACAACCAATAATTAAGTATAGTATAAAACAGTATATTCTTGTTACTGTAAAAAAAAGGGAAAATGCATAAATATATCCATCCATTATTTTCCTCTTAATCCACACGGGGTCGCAGGACAGCCGGTGCCCACGCAGCAACTCCGGGCGCAAGGGCAGAAACAACCCTAGACGGGGCACAAGTCCATCGTCCAGTCACACACTAAGGGCAACTTTAGAGACACCATTTAACCTGAGACACATGTCTTTGGACTGTGGGAAGAAACCAGAGTACCCAGAGTAAACCAACGCAGACACGGGGAGGACATGCAGGCTCCACTCTGGGACTGAACCCAGGACCTTCTTGCTGTGAGAGCGGTGCTAACCACTTAGCCACCGTGCCGCTTGCAAAAAATAGATTTTTTTAGGATAGTGCACGGCATCTTTTTGTTTTTAATCACAGTCCCAGTTAAAAGCAGCGAGTAACGGTGGAAACAAAGTTTTCAGCTTCTCATAAACCGCCCAGCCGTCACTGAATGTTCTTTCAGCATCTCTGTGTCTTAGGCACTCAGAACCACCAGTTTATGAGCTGCAAGTTGGAATGGGTGTAGCTGAAAGCACACTGTCCACCAGTTGGGTGTGGCAAGACACTTTTAGAATCGAAATAAAGGATATCTGCGTCCGCAGATAAATATGTGGCCACCCAAGCAGCAAACATAAAGAGGCTGCGTTAAAACCAGGACAGGTGCATGGGGGAAGGGTTTCTACAAGATCGCTGAGGAATTGCAGCTGCGTTTGAATTTCATCAGGCTTGTTTTCCATAGTCAATCAGCATAGCTCTGCAGTTCTGAAGCGCACCGTTAAGTAATAACTTGGGGTATTTTTCCGAGCTGGCACGGATCTGTGTTTGCAGGTAGCTCTCCTCCTCTAAGGCTTAATGAAATTGGATAGTCCCCAGACGGCACCCTGCACAGCACCAGGTGTTCTTCCCTTAATGAAGTCGTAAAGCTTGTCCAGCTTCATCAGCCGCTGCTGTATTAATCATGACATCCCGCATGATGAATATACAAGAGAGGGTACTTCGCTTCGCTCATTTACTCGGGCAACCCTGATATGAAGCATCCGGTGCGTAGTTAAAGCCTCAAGGCCTCCGTCGAAGCCATGACGCCCGTCACTTTTGAGTGACCCCAAATCTGCTTTCTCTCTGTCCTTTGGTTCATTGCTTTCATTGGTGTGACATCATCCTCTGATTCTGAGGCTTCTCAAATAAAACCTCATAAGCTTTTGACGATAACATGCAGCAGTATCTACCCGGACATGCAAATTGGAATTTGACCTATTTCATGCTGGTCTTTCGTAAATCCAGCGCCCAGGTCTGAGCTTCAAGTCAGGTTAGGGTACGTGTTAAGCTTGGAGTGTTTCTCACATTGGGTACTCTGGTGCTCTTTGAAAAAAAAACCTGTCAGTAGATGGACTGGCTACTCGAAATTGCCTTTCAGTCTGCAAGATACATTTCTCATTGCAGATGGCTTTAGGAATTGAGCTCATTGGTTAGCTTGGCCATGTTCGGCCCTTGAACACGACCTTTGGCCTTTGGCAAGACCTTTAGACTAAATGTGTGCATAACTGATTATATATTCAGTTCAAAGATTTTGTTCAAATTTGAGTTTGTCATGTCAAAGTCAAATTTATGCCGGTAGCATGTATACAATGAAGCACGGTCTCAAAGCTGCGTTACAATTTTCCATTATCTAGACCCAAAGCATTAATTAAGCAAACCTAGGGTGACAGTGGCAAGGAAAAACCTCCTAAATGTTATACGAAAGAAAAACCAGGAGAAGCAAGACTCAAACAGGGACCGGACCTCTTTGTACAGCCTACAACAGGTGTTATATGTAAGAACTAAACAAAGTTACCTAATTCATACGTTTATGTTAATTGTTTAAATAAACACAAGTTAAATAAATATTGCCATGGTTAAAATGTAAAGAAAGTATGATATATAATAAAATACAACAATTTCATGAAAAGTCTGTTGTCAGAATGGGATTCTGACCTCAAACAAATCCGAGTTCGAACAAATTAAGTTTCAGACATTCCACTGTATAATGTCATGAAAAGTAGAATACAACAGAAAATAAAAAAAATCGAGCTTGTAAGACAATAGTTTGTATAAATAAAATATTGAATCAGGTAATGTTGGCTCTCCGGGGACCTCACTTCTGTTTTTACTGTTATGGTTTTTATCTGAGTGCTCTGCAATTTAAAAAAAAAAGCATTCCTGAAGGTGGATCGGCTTCTCCAGGGTGTATTGCACCCACCATAACACTCACCAGGATTAAGCACTCAGTGATGATTAATTAATTTAACATTGAACCTACAGTCGTCGACAATGCCCAGCTACTATCTGAGAGACCTGAGCTTCCTCCAAGCCACACGGAGGCAGCAGTTCTCTCTTTTGAACTGCTACTCATATATTGGTTTGGGCAGATCAGCATTATGGAAGACGGATACCAACTACCCCCTATCACACAGATCTTTTAACTTGTGATCTCCTTAGGTTTTAGATATGATTGCACTTTTCTAGTAAGATTTGCTCAGAGTTTCATTAATCCGTTTATAATAAACGAGCCTTTAATCACAGCCTTAACTTTAACAAAGTTCCAGTATTCCTACTGACAAACCTTCTGAATTTCCCTTTCCCACTCTGCAGCTGTGAGGAATGACAGGAACAAGAAGAAAAAGGAGAGTCCAAAGCTGGAGCTGGCGGAAAGCTACGAGCTATCGGCAGAGCTGGAGGCCATCATTGAGAAGATCCGGAGAGCTCACCAAGAAACGTTTCCTTCTCTCTGCCAGCTGGGCAAATACACCACGGTGAGTAGAAAGATGGATTAATAATGCAACATCTGGAACATTTCTATAGACTTCCATCAAAGAACGAAGAGCTGATTCAAAGTAAATATTCATTCTACTGTAGTTTGACTAGTTACACATAAGTAATCACTTTGACTAGTTACACATAATTAATCATTTTGACTAGTTACACATAATTAATCACTTTGACCAGTTACACATAAGTAATCACTTTGACTAGTTACACATAAGTAATCACTTTGACTAGTTACACATAATTAATCATTTTGACTAGTTACACATAAGTAATCACTTTGACTAGTTACACATAATTAATCATTTTGACTAGTTACACAATTAATCATTTTGACTAGTTACACATAATTAATCATTTTGACTAGTTACACATAATTAATCACTTTGACTAGTTACACATAAGTAATCACTTTGACTAGTTACACAATAAATCATTTTGACTAGTTACACATACGTAATCACTTTGACTAATTACACATAAGTTATAATTTTGACTAGTTACACATAAGTAATCACTTTGACTAGTTACACATAGGTAATCACTTTGACTAGTTACACATAAGTGTCTTAATGCTCGTTTGATGAACTGTGGTGGCCTAGTGGTTAAGATACTGGACCAGTATCTTAAGTATCTTACTGGTCCAGGGTTCAAATCCCACCCTCTGCCAAAGCTGCCACAGTTGTTTCCTTTAACAAGACCCTTAACCCACAGTTGCCTGAATTGTAAGACTGTATCAGTTGTAAGTCGCTCTGGATAAGGCCGTCTGCTAAATGCCGTAAATGTAAATGATGTGGGAATCTGTTCCACTGTCTTCACCAAACGTAAAGCAAATCAACCCCACGAACCTCGATCTGACTTTTGCTACAATACACAGAGCTCAGCTTTGAGTGCTATCTCCTGCCAGCCATTCAATACCTTCCACTTTCTCCTTCAGCTTTCTTCTGTCCTCTTCAGTAGGTGAAGTAAAGTCAATAGGACTCAGTAACAGTAATAAAACCAGGAGGCAGAGTGGAGATGCTAGCTGAACACCTCAGCACGGAGTCTGTTTGACATAACATACAGCATGAAGGCCGCAAGACAAGGCGGATCTTGATTAGGTTTCTGCTGTCGATACCAGTGAAGAATGTTGTGAGTGCGGCAACCGAGCGAGCCGGTCGTTTCAGAGCTCGAATAGCAATGGATAAATAATGCAACAACACAAAGGCTTTTACCATTCAGACTCAAAAACATTGAACATGATCAGCTTAGAATTATAATCAGCTTAAAATTATAATATCATTTTATCCTAAAGGTTGATGATTATTTCTATATTTTAATTCTATAACTAGTTCCTTTCATATATCATTTGTATGTTATTCAGAAGTCGTATTAGTTAGATTAATTAGACCAAGTTAGGGTTTTTTTTTTGTTTCTGTTAATGCTTAGAGACATTTAGTAAATATTATCAGGATTATACAGGTACGCACCGTTTTAACGTCCTCACTTCGTTCTGTGTTCGTAGCCTAGATTCTTTGCACATATTGTTATATTTGAACACAAATAGTAGTTTGAACACGATAGTAACATTTAGTACAGTACAGTAATTCTTATCTTGTATCTGTCATTGCATTTGAAAGGCCTGCCTGTAATGGAAACAAAAGGAACTTTGTTGTTTTCTCTTCAAGCCTGTGATTCTCTTTTCTGTCAGCAGGTGTCGCATGGCTTCGCTCATACTAGTTTTGCGTCGTTCATTTCGTGCGATGTAGTACAAGGCAAAAAAAGTGTTAAATGTTAAAGTGAACAGAATTATAAGGCTGACGAAAATGAGGGGTAAGGGTTATGATAAGGGGGAATGATATATTTGTGTGAGCAGTGTAGATGAAATGGATGCTAAATGGCACATGTCTGTAATTGCTGAATAACTCTGGCAAGCCATGTGTCCTGTCTTCTGAAAGGAGGATCTATTATAATAGTCCTAATGACGAACGATAAAACAAGACAAAAGGCCATAATGAAAGGTGAAAATGCAGATCTTAGTCATTTTTCTCTTATAACCAATAAAATTCGACAGCAGGCTAAAACCTGCCTGCCTTGTGTTGCTGAAAGCGAGCAGTGGCGTGAGGAAGCTCGGGGAAAGATTCGATACCATAAATTACAACCGTGCAGAGCAGACTGATAGCATTCATCATACAATAGATTTAGTGCTCTCAACAAAAAGCTGACCCCTGTATGACCTCTCAGTGGTGAAAAATGTCCATTTAGTAACATTACCTGTCAGAGAACGGACTGACGGTTCAGGAAAACATCTTCAATCTGGCAGAAACCAAGTGAGAAACCCAGTGTAGATCATCTCTGCGATATCGCGGTCTCTTCAGAGCTTCTGATGATAGAGCCGGCGAGTGACGGATGGTCTGATTTCAGGTTCAGATTAGTTTGAGTGACTGGGACAAAAAGCCACATTGTGAAACCAGTGATAGTCAAGCTTCAAATCAGCAGGGGGTTTCTGTGAGTGACGTTCACACTGCTAAAGCCTTTTGATGGCTGGCTTTGGTAGGTAAATATGTAAGAGAGCTGTTTCTGCAATGCTCACAACACTCAACCTTTCCAGGTTCTAAAAGACAAACGTCTCCCGTGTCCAAGTCCAGCTGTCATTGTAGTACTCCTTTATAAAAGCACAGAGAGTCAAATCTGTCTGTCACTAAATAACTGAGACAGAAACATTTCGGATATGAGACGCCATGCAGCAATATGGACGCCGCTCGGGACGTCATCGATGGCAGTTTTGGAAGTCGCTCTGAAGAAGGGCGTCTACTAAATGCTGTAAATGTAAATATAAATGTCTTGTGGGTACATTTCTGTGCTCTTTGTTCCAAATTAGACTAAACAATAGTAAAAAAGAACAAAACCAAATCACACAAACTCCACTTTATTGCCACGTGCCGTATCCTCCAACAATTAATTCCTGTCACATTTAGACTGCATTTGCGATGCACTGTGGGAGCTGTAGTTCTTTCCTCAGAAAGTGCAGCCTTCACCGTCATGTCATGATTCCTCTGGAAGCTGGTCGGTTCAGTTGAGAACCAGAAGCACCAAACAGTGCACCGTCACTGTCCAGTACTGCGGAAATGTTCCTCGTATGCATTTAAATGAAGTTTAAATTCCAGTCCCAAAGCCTAATCTCGTGCAGAGCCTAATAGACAGCAGGATAATGTTTGTTTATCCCAACAGCAGTCCTTAATCTGGATCAGAGCTAATTAACCGCCCTTCAAGCCTGCTGAAAAACTCTCGTTATCGCCGTCGATTGGTTCCTCGCATGCCTTCGGAAGCTCTTTACAGGGCGGAGGAGAGGAGCTGCAGATTAGGTTAAACCTTCTATTATGCAGCGAAATATTCAAATTCAGCTCCTGTGTGAATCGTGGGTTCAAGCGTGGGTGAGGCAGAGGGGCTTAGCTTCGACCATGAATAACACTTTATTGACACTGAGTGGTGACGAGAAGCGACTCTGGCAGCTTTAAATGCAAAATAAAAAAGGCCAGCGCTGGAGGAGGTGGCCTCCACAATGCCTGACATATACATAGGCACTGTTATTTCAGACCCTTGCATTCTTGGTCCCGTTATGTCCCGTCTAACGTGGGCCACTTACTTTCCAATGTCGCGAGTTGTCTAATTTCTTTGGATAAATGCCTTGAAATGAAATTACAATTCCCCGGCCACTTCCTTGCTTCTCTATATCGGATTACAGCGGCGCGGTAATTGACTGAGATTGCAAAAGGAAAATCACACAGCGCAGGCTGACTCGCTTCTCCGCTCACCCCTCCCTCTCTCCATCTCATCCCTCTATTTCTCCTGGCCCCGGGGAGGAAGAAGACGAGTGGCTTTAATATCAGCGTCCCGGCTGGGGCTCGTCTCTCTACTTCCTGCTTGCTACCTTCATAGCTGTTGCTTCTGGTTAAGCTTGTTAAGAATGATTTAAACCACAATGCTTCACACTTAAGCAAAGATCATATTTACACATCTGCCTCCTTAACCAGGGACAATCGATTCCATATCACTCGCCACCCACTGCACTACGTTCTCCCGTATACACCGATAAATACTGCGCTTACTTAAAAAGTAAAAAGTGAAATTTGATTTTTACCCATAGCTGTTTATGGAAATTATACTAATAGCCAATAACTACTCCAAAGACACCAAAGTCTTCGTTATAGTCATATTTCCCTGATGTCCTAGTCCTACAAGAGCGTCTTCATTTCAAATCCAGTCTCAAAATCGCTACTCAAGTCTTGATTGGAGTCTCTGTTCAACAATTCTGGGAATCTCAGAACACTGTGGCATTTGGCCAAGTCAAAATGGGGGTGAGCTCAAGACAAATGTAACGTGCATCGTATAATCTTAACCTAAATCTAAACACAGAATGGTCATCGTCACAATTCAAGTCCAAATGTCAGTCCCATAAAGTCAAGTCATGGCAAAATGTGTCCCATAATCTCAAGTGAGAAATGAGTGCCAAATTTTAAACCAAGACAAAATCCAAAGTCCAAATGTGAGTCCCGTAATCTCAATCCACATCGGACCATGAGTCCCATAATGTCAATTCAGGTCAAAATCTGAGCCCCATAATCCTAATCCATGTAAGAGTGTGAGTCCCAAATTTCAAACCAAGACAAACTGAGTCCCATAATCTTAAATCTAGTCCTAGGTCACAGCTACAGGTCAGGAATATTGCAATTTAAGATGGACTCTTGCCCTCATTTATCATTCATGGTGAGTACAGAGAAATCTGAGAAATAATTGCATGTTCTTTAAAGTGCAAAGTATGAGGAAGTTCACCTAGCTTCCTTGATTTGTCACTACAGCTTTGGCTCTGTGACATAACAACTATGTTCAACTAAAAACTAATGCAGTCCGAAGCAGAAGCAACTCTCGCCGAAAACAGGCTTGGATGATTTGACGATTTTCTTTTAAAAAGGACTTAAATGTGAGATCTTTCTGCCAGGTTTAATGATGTAGACTCAACCAACGAAATGTTGCTCCCTGGTGTTGATTTAAAGCTCTGATTATTTGATCTCTTATAGTTGAAATATCCATTCGATTTGGTCAGTATTAAGCTGTGAAGATGAGTTCAGGCCGGTCTTTTTTAACAGTAGTTCAGAAGGTTTCATTTGGACCTGCTTTCTCATGGTTTCTAATTGGGTTGAGCAGTGAATAAAAGGCTTCTGTTCACAATGTGTGAGTCGTTTCAGGACTGCCGACGACATCTTGTACGGCTTTGGCTTAAGCATCAGTTGCACAAAGGGAACAGACTGAGTCCAGGTTCTGGGCTGACAAAAGCTGGTTCTTGCTCGTTCTCTTTCTCTCTGTGCCCTTGCTGTATGGATCCAGGCTGTCTGGCTGGTGCTCGAACTCGCTGAGCTGTAACAGATGGTCTATTTAATGTAAACTGTTGGAAAACAAACAAATTGGCATCAGCTGCTCGGCCCACGGCCTTAATGAGCCGAGTCGGGTGGAGCGGACCACCGTATTGCCATGCCGTAATGTAGCCATACATGGCTAAATGCACTTAGTCTGATACTCTTCTACTTTTTTGTACTGCAGGCCTGATTTTCTTTTTTTTCCCTTCCTTGTCTCCTTTTATTACTCTATTAGTCGCTGTTTGAGACAGAAAGTCCTCTGCAGAACAAAATGGAGGGGCAATAAATATTCATTGATATGGCTCGGACAGTCTACGCTGGGGCTCGTATGGTCAAATTCTGAAGGAATTGATTGTGGGTTAAATGAAAAGAAACTGACATATTTCTATTTACATTTACATCATTTACATTTACACCCTACAAAGTTCCTGTCAACAAATGTTCATTTGACCAGGGCTGCAAAACCTTTTGGCTGTACAAATAATCCTACCTTTTACATGCTGATATCCATCCATCCATCCATTTATTATCTTCCGCTAAATCCGCACTGGATCACGGGCCAGCCGGTGGCCACCCAGAAACTTTGGGTGCAAGGGCATGAACAACCCTAGACTGGGCACACACACACAGTCACACATTAAGGGACACTTTAGAGACACCAATTAACCTAACACATATGTTTTTGGGCTGTGGGAGGAAACCAGACGTACCCGGGGTAAACCACGGGGCGACATGGGGAGAACATGCAGACTCCACAAAGTAGGAATCCAGGCCGCTCCACCCTGGGATTGATTTGTTGCTGGAAGGCAGCGGTGCTACCCACGATCCCTTTATTTTTTTG
>JAUZST010035169.1:0-28148 GCA_034779995.1 Parotocinclus haroldoi | reverse complement strand
ACTTTAACATGTCTAACATTACAAGTCTGGAATTATTATTATTATTATTATTATTATTATCATTATTATTATTATTATTATTATTATTATTATTGCCATTTAATACGAAAAATAGATAGAATGGATGGTGTTGGCTATGATCAGTAATTTTATGTGGTGATTTTTTTTAAGCATGACAGAAGGACAGAAAGAGATTCATCATTTGCCTGAAAAAATGCCCTGCCTGAGTTTATTAGACTATAACATACAATTATAATAATTAATATCAATATTAATTGTGTAAAATATCAATATTATTATAATTATGTAAAGTGAATAACAAACCATTTCGTTTTTTTAGGGTTTTCTTTTTCCATTGTCTGTGTGTGATGAAGTTTCCGTCACTGTCAATCTTGTTCTTGACTGATATTGTTCTAGACTTGATGTGTCCCAGTCTTACACGGCCCCAGTGGTCTTGACTGCAAAGCTACTTACTTAGTTCTGGAAGATCATTCCAAATTCGTTCAGAGTCAGAATATAGTTTAGTTCACACTCTGAGCTGATCTTACCGATGTGTTCAAAGGTTCCACTGTACATACTTGTTAAGTAATGTTTCCACAACTATGGTAACCAAGTTTATTTGAACCTCAGAAATACAACCTCAGATCTTTTAGGTATTGGGGCTGTCACTGGGCATCATTGAGTATCAGCTCCCTCCAAAGAATTTCAAATTTGGGTTCAGGTCTGGAGACTGGCTAGGCCACTCCAGGACCTTGGAATGCTTTTTTGGAATGTGTTGCAGGCATCAAATTCCAAATGAGTGAATATTTGCAAAAAAAAAACATATACTGCCTTTGTACTGTATTCAAGTGAATATGGGTTAAAAGTATTTGCAGATCATCATATTCTGTTCTTATTTAAGTTTTACACAACGTTCCAAATTCATTGGAATTGGGGTTGTAGATATATTGGCATATTCATATGTTGTCCAGTATAGTATACAGCTAAATATTATTCAAATATGGAAATCTATTTTTAATAACATACATGCACCATATCAGATATCAGAACACCCTTGCTTTTACACCTGATCTGGTAAAAAGACACTTACTATGATTAGAAGAATAAAGTAAATAAAATTGTAGAAGGAGTGTGCATCCATCACAAAGTACATAATATCCACCCAGCCCTCTAGAGTGATGACCTGGAGAAGGAAATGGAACAGTGAGAAAAACACATGAACACCTCACCATTTAAGCACACTAAGTGGAACATGTATTAATAATAAAATATATACAGTCTATTAGAATGACATTTTATTTATTGTGTTAACAGTACAACTTTTTGATATTTTTTTATTACTGACAATTAACAGTAATCACTTGATAAACACAATTATTTTGTCACCTTTGCCTGATATAGCCTACACTACTTTCGTATTTTTTTTTTCATTGCATCATTAAGCACCGATGAGATGCTGACCGTAAATCACAAACCCTGTATTGTCAAAGGAACATCCCACAGGATGGATAAATATTCTGACACTATAATCCGATGGAAGTGAGAAACACATCACCTATGAGCTCAGACCACTATTAGAGCATTAGTCTCTAGAGAGCCTGTCAGTCAGCTAATTCTTTCTGGAGCCATTTAACATGCAGGTAGCATTATTGACAACTTGCTAATTAAGATTAAGCCTTAAATCACTTTCTATTTCAACATGAGCCTGTTTTATAAATATTTAACCTGCTTGTATTTTTTATTACTTGCAACCAGCATTCCTGCTGAGCCTTTGGTGGGATTTGTGATCACATAAGTGTTACCTTAATGCATTGAAAAAAAAAAACAATTTATCACTGATTTCAGATAAAAGGCAACAGGAACAGTCAAGCCTTAGTAACAGCCACTGAAAGATTTGATCCCAAGCTACTGGATTTTGTTTGCAGAACAAAGCAGCAGTGACATTTTGCATATAAATGCCAAAAATGTCAAATAACAATGCAGCGGATGGATTAGGCTTGTATAATAATTTGTTTCATAATTGGGGCTATATCTGCCAATGAAGGTCTATTTTGAAAACCTTTTTTTGTCCATTATCTCTACAAGACAAAGCAAATGATGCAAGCAAGATCCAATAAGAAAACCCACCTGAAAAATAGCAATCCAGGCATAGCCAATGTTATCAAAGTTGATTGCACCCTTGAAAGGGTTTACATCCCCAGCAGAGCAGTTGGTGTAGTACTGGTTCCAGTTCACACAGGTAGTGTTGTCTGTGCTGTTGTAAGCTCCCATGTCTAACTGACAGTGCAGACCTTCCTCATGTAATCTGGGTATAGAGCTGCACTGGCGCATGCCATTATCCCGTGGCTGGGAGCAGATGAAGGGGCTCTCATCGTCATTCTCAGTGTGATAGTACCCATGCAGGTCTAGGCTTTGAGGACTGGAAAACAGAGATTGCATATGGATGACTGCATTTTATCATTTTAAAGCTAAAGTCATGTATAAAGTAATTGCCATTCAATAAAAAAAAGTGTTTTTGATCAATCTGAGTTTCAGTTATGTGTAAAGCAAAGAATTAACAATTTAACAACAATTTTGCAATTGTGCACATTTTAAACATCTCAAGTTTTTATACACAGTTGTGTCTGTGTTCCTTTGGCGTCATACAAGTATGGTCATTCGCACACCAAGCTGTATTATATATATATATATATATATATATATATATATATAGCTCCCCTGTTTGCCAATATATAACACTGAAATCTTTTAAAACTTTATAAATGAAAGAACCTGTTGACACAGGTAAGCTATGGTAACCAATCTAAAACATAGTGCACATCAGAATATAATATGATTATATAGAATATATTAATATGATATCATATGAGCAGTTTTCTGTCATATTTTGAAAAATCTAACTCACATAGTTGATATAGTGCGTGTTGTGCTGGTATGAGTGGATTAGACACAGCAGTGCTTATTTCGCTTTTAAGCACCTCAAACAGTTCACAGTTCACACAATGTCCAGCCACCAGCTGTAGGCAACGTACTGTGAGCTCTGATGAAGGATAAGAGACTAACCCAGACTGTAACAACATATGATTTATTGACTCGGGTAAGGTATATGTGCCTAATAAAGTGCACAGTAAGTGTTTGATCTAATCATATCAGCAAAACACACACTAATTGAGGCCTGCAAAAAACCCTCAATGCTAAAGAATTGGCAGAAAACGAGCATAACACACTAATTCCCTGTTTAAACAAATCCAGGTAATAAAGTAGTGACTTTTACCTTCCTGGACCACAGTTATGTGCTTATGTTCTAAACTTAACGTTTAACATTTTTTTTTAATCTAATGGTTCTGTTTAAAGTGGTTTAAATTGGTAACAGGTTATTAAACAAATATCCAATTGGGGGTAAGAACTCAAAGGTGAGTTTCTCACAGTTCTAGGAATAGTACTGACCCCAAACATTGGTCTATCAATATCCATGTTCTTGATAATTATTAGTGTCACTGAATATGGAAATTAGGTATGAAGTTTCAACAACATTGTATACTCCTTGTAAAGAGGAGATTTTGACTGGAACAAAAAGTGTTACATGTCAGATGGTCAAATTACATAAAGATGATTACAGTCTACATCTGTTGTATGGTCCCTGATCTAAAAATCACTGCATGTGACCTTTCCTCTCTACATGATTATGCTTCCCCTCACTTTAATATCTGCACAGATATTAGGAGATTATTCTACTACAGTCAAGATTTTCTGTCTTTTTTAGCCAAATTATATTCTAGTGTCTCACTTTTTTAATACAAATACTTCCAAAATGACAGATGAGATCTAGTAGATTTGTGGTCCAATAAGTGCCCCAGTGACTTTCTATGATAACTGTCGTTTTATTATGCCAAATGAGAAAGCAATCTTTTGCCAATCTCTT
This sequence comes from Parotocinclus haroldoi, assembly GCA_034779995.1. NCBI lineage: Eukaryota > Metazoa > Chordata > Actinopteri > Siluriformes > Loricariidae > Parotocinclus > Parotocinclus haroldoi. The sequence goes on along the minus strand of JAUZST010035169.1, from coordinate 24,226 downwards.
GATATATTTTTCCAACCTATTTCACACAATGCTTCCTCGCTTCCTCTGTCAATGATATTTGTCACACCTCGGAATTTGACTGTTAACTGATGATCTAGTTCTATTGTTAAGTCAACCTTGTGGTTAACCTATCAGCCCTGAGCTGCATGTAACTAATTGTTTGTATGCTGCACTTATATACAGTATCTCACAAAAGACATGTAACCATTTTATTATATCTTTTATGGGACAATACTAAAGATATGACACTTTGATACAATGTAAAGTAAACGTAAAGTGTAAGTGTAAGTGTAAGCCTTCGAAATAACTCAACACACAGCCATTAATGTCTAGACCGCTGGAAACAAAAGTAAGTATATGTATATAAAGTAAGTATGGCCAAATTGGCCATTATCATTCCCTGGTATCATGTGACTTGTTAGTGTTGCAAGGTCTCAGTTGTAAATTGAGAGCAGGTGTGTTAAATTTGGTGTTATTGATGTCACACTTTCTCATACTAGTCAACATGGCATCTCATGGCACAGAACTCTTGGAGGATCTGACAAAAATAATTGGTGCTCTACATAAAGATGGCCTAAGCTATAAGAAGATTGCCAACACCAGGCTCAGGACAGGACAGGCTCCAATCAGGCCTCACTTGGTCAACCAAAGGAGTGGAGTGCACGTGCTCAGCATCATTTCCATAGGTTGGTTTTTGAAAATACATGTAGGAGTGCTGCCAGCATTGCTGCAGATGTTAAAGGGGTGAGGGTGCCTGCCAGTGCTCATATGCTGCACACTGTATCAAATTGATCTGCGCTCTTCTTAAACTGATGCACAAGAAAGCCCACAGTTTGCTAAACTGACTGAACTTCGCAGACTAAGGACTACTGGATTACTTAACAATGACCCGTGGTTTGATGAGGCCAAGATAAACATATTTGCTTGATATGGTGTCAAGCACGTTTCACAGCAACCAGGTGAGGAGTACAAAGACAAGTGTGTCTTCTCTAGAGTCAAACAGGGTGGTGGGAATGTTATGGTTTGGGGCTGCATGAGTGCTGCCAGCTGTGGGGAGCTACAGTTTACTAAGGGATGCATAAATTCTAACGTACTGTGACATTAAAGGAGAGCATGACCCCCTCTCCTTCAGAGACTGGGCCACAGGGCATTATTCCAACATGATAACAACCCCAACACACATCCAGGACAACCACTGTCTTGCTAAAGAAATTGAGCATAAAGGTCAAGCATGTCTCCTGACCTTCATGTATACCATATTGAGCATCTGTGGGACATTCTTAAAGGGAAGGCAGAGGAGCGCAAGGTCTCTAACATCCACCAGTTCTGTGATGTCCTCATAGAGGAGTGGAAAAGAATTCCAGTGGCAACTTGTGAAGCTCTACTGAAATCCAATCCCAAAAGAGATAAGACAGTGCTGGAAAATAATGACGGTCTCAAAAAATATTGACACTATGGGCACGGTTTGGCCATTTTCACATGTAATTACTTTAGTTGCCAGTGGTTTAGACATTAATGGCTGTGTGTTGATTTATTTTGAGGGCACAGATAATTTACAGTGTTATGCAAGTTGTAGACTGACTATATTGTATCAATGTGGCATAACTTCACTGTTGTCATATGAAGAGATGTAATAAACGAGTTACAAAATGTGGTGTCCTTACTTTTGTGAGATACTGTATATCATTACTATGACATCCTCATATAGAGACGAAAACCTTACAATACAATACTTGTGCTTTAAATTGCTTTGAAAGCTAAACGTGTCACTGTGTTAGGTCTGCTATTTAAAGAGTGTGTGCGGACTAATATGTGAAGTTTAATCTGCTTACCCTAACCTTATTTATATTCCAGTGCACCCAAACAGATACACATACGTACATGGATGTACCGGTATTAATTGTGTTTCAAATTCACCAAGCCATGTCTGTCATGTCACTGCAAGATGTAATAATTGTTTAGAAAGAAGACATTTTATTTTCAGCCTCAATGAAAAATACCAAAACATCGGTGCAAATACCAGTTCGCACAGGGTTCAGGGCTGACTAGCCAGAGTAAAAGAGGCTCAGTCAAGCCTAATTCTAATGGAGCTTTGCTCTGAGAGGGGATAATTGGACTGTCTGTTAACACAAATTCAAATCAGCAAAACTGACATAGCAAATTAGCTGCGCAAGTAGCCTCAGTAACCTGTTGGGGCAAATCCGTGGCTCCTGATTATCTGAAATATTTATTTCTTAACAGCAATTTAACACTTGACAATTCAAGCTTAGCTGAGTCATGATTCTGATCATCTTTTTTCTTTTATTTTTCTTTTGCTGCAACCAGTAAGAAATTGTCGTAAGAAAAATAACCTAAATGCTAAAAAAGGTAGAACTGTATACTGAATACTGTAAAATGATGCACAGTGATGTAAAGACAAACTGAATCACTTAGCTTTTTTAACGTGGTAGTATTGTGGTTCAGGTCGCATGCAGATGGCATTGCATAAAGATGATCAAGCTATAAATACCTGTGGGGTGTGTGATGGGATTTATAGATTGAGTAGAGGTGGTAAAGTGAGGGTCTCGTTAGATGTATAGAAAATGAATCACAAACCAGTTTTTAATAATTGGCAACAATTCGAGACTGCATTTGTGTGCCAAAGGCCATAATGTGAAGGAAGCAGTTGAATTTGCAGGTGTTTTAAAAAGAACAGTCATATTGGTCTACCAGCAGTGCCAAAAATCCCAGTCTACAGGACATTCGTGTTAGAGGGGTGGCTGAAAGACAAAACTGATGGACATCCAACATGTTTCACGATTTTGAAAAAAAAAATGCTTAGCTTCCAGGCAAGAATTGCATCTAGAAGGCAAGTCATTTACAACCATTTTTACAACCAATTTCTGAAAAGAAAACCAAGTCTTCAGGAAACTGCATACCATCAGCATATGGAGCAGAGTGTCACACAAGTTATTTGCTGATGTCTGCTTATAAAGTTGACAGTTACAGTGTGCAAAAAGACAGAATGGAAAGGCATCCATGAAATCTGGGTGAACTGAGCAATTTCCTACATCCACAAACTTGACCATTCCATGCTAAACTGAATCGAGCTTGTGGAGATATTACATGCTATTAGGTAGATTTCAGTCTTTTAGATGACTTTTTCAGGTGTGCTAATGAGTTCCATGCACTAAAATATTGTATTGCACAGGTCAGGCCACCTGTCTGTGTTTTTAAACAATCAACACAGCCATTACAGACAAGTTGCTATTTGTAAATGAAAAAACCTAAGATTGTATGGTGACAGCATGGTGCACTGTGGGAAGATGACATCAGTGTAGCCTAATCATGTGTTATATCTCAAAGCCTACATACAGTGGGGAAAATAAGTACTTGATACACTGCCGATTTTCTCATCTACAACTATAGAGATTTCATAATCTTATTGTAGGTACACTTCAACTGTGAAAGTCCAGAAACTTACATTGTATAATTTTGAATTATTAATGTGCATTTTATTGCATGAAATAATTATTATAAACAATAGAAGAACAGAACTTAAAATTTGGTACAGAAACCTTTGTTTGCAATTAGAGAGGTCAGACGTTTCCTGTAATTCTTGACCGAGTTTGCACACACTGCAGCAGGGATTTTGGGTGCAGTCGTCCTGTCGGACGGAGTTTGGTATGGTTCGGTATGGAGTTCATACCATGAAGCTCTTTTTTTCTCATCTGACCATGACCGTTTCCCATGCCTCCTCTGGATAATCCAGATTGTCACTGGTGAACTTGAAATTGGCCTTGACATTTGCTAGCATGAGTAGGGGGACCTTGCGTGCCCTGCAGGATTTTAATCCATGACGGTGTAGTATGTTACTAATGGTCATCTTTGAGATTGTGGTCCCAGCTCTCTTCAGGTCATTGAGCAGGTCCTACTGTGTAGTTTGTGACTGATTTCTGATCTTTCTCAGAATCATCTTTACCCCACAAGGTGAGGTCTTAAATGAAGCCTCAAATGGAGGAAGATTGACAGTCATCTTGTGTTTCTTCCATTTACTAATAATTGTTTTCTATTGTCCTGTAACCCATCCCAGCCTTCACTACAGTTTTTTGGTCTCAGGCATGGTGGAGATATTAGACTGTCATTAATAGAGTATGTGAGCAGGTGTCCATTATACAGATACGTTCAAACAGGTGAAATTAATACAAGTAATGATTGCAGAATATTTACTTACTTACTTATTTTCCCCACTGAAACTGAATAGTCAACAGAGTGAAATCTGTCAGTATTTTATTTTATTGTATTTACCCTACTGCTACTTTAATAATTCCCTACTTTTAACAAATGGGTTAAAACTGTCTTCTTAAGGCATGTCACAACATGTTTTGTGACATAAATCATTGACTTCAGTGATATGTGGTTTACTGCTATACAGTTATGTGTTGTTTATTGACCAGCCGATCAATGTCCGTTACAAGATGTGGTGGTTTTTAGTATTACCCAGGTATGCAGGATAGACGTATCCCACGACGTATAATAAGAATAGGGAAATAATATAAAACAACTGAAAAGGGATGAAGAGCGGAGCGTTAGGCTCCTAACACAAAAACATCAAAAGGATAAAGGGGCGTGCCACGGTATTGCATCCCGAGTGGGAGCAACGTGACTATTTGCGAGAGGGTGCCAAAGCGGCAATCGGGGCAGGCGTGCAGAAGCACGGTTTGGGACGTCTCCCAAATAGCGAGGCACGGAGGTAGTCCAAATGCCAAAGCGACCGTAAGCTCGAGTGTGCATGCAATCAAGGAAAAACCATGCTGTATACTTCGGAGGCACAACCAGGTGGCTGCCCTAAAGAGCGCAGAGGGTGCCACAGCACCAGAGGGCAAGCATGAGCTCGAACGCGCAAATAGCGCTAGAAATCGGGGAAGTGGCCGAAGCACCAAAAGGCGAGATTATAAGCTCGGGGAGCGCTCGTAGCGCAAATGTGAATAACTCACAAAAGGCGCCGAAGTCCCAAAACACGTGAATGAACTCGGGGCGCGCAAGGAGCGCAAAGAGGCACCGTAGCGCCATAGGGCGAGCATGAGCTCGGAAGTCAGACCGAGGCACATCCTATTCAGGACGAGCACAACAGCTGGAGTGAAACTAGGCGGGTGCCGACAACAAAGGAGCGCGAATGCGCATAAGAGGAGCACACAGGAACAGGACAGGAAAACCCTCAAAGTGCCCCTAACAAACTAATTTTACCTTGGGGGTTACCCGCCCATACCAGTCCTTCGGCACTACAAGCCCCCAGAACTTTACCACTGTCTCTCAGGACGCAGAAGGGTGCGAGGGCGCCGGTGGTCAGACGCGCGAACCGAACGGAGATGGAATACCTATGGAAAGATGATGACCTGGCCCAGAACAGCGCTAACACCATGCCTTTATAGGACGTGAAGCAGCTGTTTGGGATCAGGACATAATCAAGATAATGGATATAAGCCGCCTCACCGATAGCGCGTAATGGCAACCAGCGACGACGGCCGAACGCTCCGGTGGAAGGTAGGAACCCTAACATTAACAATCATAGAAATTACAATAGGGAAATCATTTTTTCTCACTCTGGATTTTGCCATAAACACCTAGATACTGTGTATTTTGATTAACATACATATCATTTATGTCTAATTCATTTACTTTGCATTTACTACTTGCATAAGTAGGAGCTGCATTACCATCTGTATTGTGCACAGACACATTTAGGTGCATTTAGGTTTTCTCTGCAGAGGACAATGAACATGGAAAAGCTTGAACTCTGCTTAAAAGTGTTTAAAGGATGATTTTACGTTGCTTGTTTATGTGGAGAAAGCATATCAACGTTTTATATTACATCTTGCACATTTATATTTTGTTTCTACAGTGTATGTGTGATTTTTAATGTGGAGGTAGATTTGATAACTGTGAAGATCCATAAATGTAAAGGAATAATACATCCAACAGTAGCTGAACTGCCACAGTGTTGTGCATTTCCTGGAGGGTACAGGGTACAAGTTAATGAGTCAAAAAAATCAGTTAATAAGTCTTTTAATAAAAATGGGTGCCAATTTGCCAATGGGAAAATGGTCATGTAGCATATTATAGAAGACCAGAATTATATATATATATATATATTACAATTTAGAGACACCAATTAACCTAACACGCATGTCTTTGGACTGTGGGAGGAAACTGAGTACCTGGAGTAAACCAACGCAGACACGGGAAGGACATGCAGACTCCACACAGAAAGGACCTAAGTCGCTCCACCTTGGGATTGAACCCGGGACCTTCTTGTTGTGAGGCAGCAGTGCTACCCACCGATATATATTTTAGAATTTGTATAGTTAGAATATTTTAGTGTAGTATGCCCCCAATTCAGATGCTGCACAGATTTTAGTGTTCAGCTGTATCTCTGATGAACTGTTTTTATATTTACATAAAACGCATTAAAAAGACCAGTTCACCTGCTGTACTGTACATCACACCACTTATGAGGACAATAAATTAGGGTGTGGAAATTCCGGTCAAGGTAAAATAATTGTTTGTCTGCACGGGTAACTTGGTTTTACACAGAATTGAACTTACAGGGAGAAGTTCTCAGGCAGAAAGCAGCGATTCCGGAGCAGCCCGGCCCACAGCTGCACTCCAACAATCCCAAAAATGAAGAAGACAAAGAAGCAGAGCAGCAGCACATTGCCCAGCATAGGAAGAGTGTCAAGCAGGAGAGTCACGAGGATCCTCATACCTACATAACACAAACACGAGGGTCAATCACAACAGGCTGCATGCTCTGTATAAACATGAACAATGAAATACAAAAAGGAAAATATGAGTGAATCCTCTGCAAAATCTCAATAATGCTATTTTCGCAGATTCTTGTTTATAGGCCTTACTGTTGCCCACATGTTTATGCGGTGTCATAAAATTCAGAGCAGAACAAAGTCATTGAGAGCTGAGTCTGTGTAATGTCTTCTGGTGGCCTTGCACGTGTAGCAGAGCTGTTTAAGGTGGCTTTGCAAAAACAGGTGAGGAGAGCATAAATAATGGTATTTCCTTATGGGTTGTAGGACAAACCACCAGACCTACCTAATCCGACATTATCTTCATCCAGTGAAGAGATGACTGCATCCCGCTGTAACTTTTGTGAGTAAAAATAAGCACTATGTATTTATCAGCAGTCCAAATAATTAATAAAATGACAATTTGGGATACAGAGCACTGTAAAAAAATGTCTGCTAACCATGTGGGTTTATGGCACTCATTCCAATACCGCAGTGTCACTTCATAAATCATCATTAGATAGCAGTTGAGTCTCATGGGTCTCTAGTTCAACAACTTGAAAACAAGCCTGTTCTCTGTCACCTATTTGCCTGTTCATGCATTTCGTTGTAAGTACTAAGTGTATTAGTAATTATAAAGGACAATGATGTCCCAAAAACATCAGAGGTAAGCTCATTATGTTAATCTGCTGCACCGAGATTGAATATGTATGCACTTTTCAGGCTGCTCATTAGTGACACCAAACAAGTAAAACAGTGATTCATTAGAGCAAGCCAAGTCAGGACTTAACAAGCACGGAATCACCACACATCACTGTCTGTGACTAACTGTGCAATAATTTAACCTTAAACAGAAGATTTTCAGAACAAAACATTCTCTATGATTGTTTATACCTCTGCTATAACAACCAATGTGAGTTTTCCACAAGTGACAATAAGTTCCACAATATTCACACAAGTGACATAACACAACCAATTCTTACTTTTCTTGAGTTTGACCTTGAGCAAGATTACATCTAATGTAGAATTTTTGAGATCCGTATATCGTTTGCTGGTTTATCAGCTGTTAGAAAACTATCATAAGACACACAGGCCAAAATCTGAAAATAAATGAGACAGGATAAATTTGAAACTAGTAATGAATTAAACTAATAAATAAATTGTGATTTCAAACATATGATGTCCTCAGGTGATTATAATCCTGATTTGGTACAAAAACTGCGTCCATGAGAGGCTTTGATGAGTAAAGATAGGCAGAGCATCTCCAGTTTGTCAGTGCATCTGTCAGAAAATTATTGTAATGTCCTTAAAAGTAAAGCTGGAGGAGAGAGGAGATTTCATCCTAATTTTCCGAGCTAGCCCAGTACCATTTTTATTTGTATTTTTTGCACGCCTGAAATGCAGGAATGGGTGCTTGTTAACAAACGAAGTGAAGTTGACCAGAATATCTTAGGTTCATACAGTCTGCAATGAAATAAAACTCAAAGTACAAGTAAGTTTTTCATATTTTGCACTTTCCATACTGTCCCAACTTTTTGACGATTTTTTACGATTTGGCATTGTATATCTGATATAGTGACACATTAGTGACATTTTTACATAGCATACAAACTGAAATTGAAATTGTTTCACTTGTATGTATTTCCTGGTTGCTCATTAGTTGGCATTCCCAGCTTGATTTTATAGTTGGTTACCATTGTTTTACTTGTATAATTTATAATCCTGTTTGAGGGCCATATTTTTCCATCAGTTGCTTCTTCAGTTCATAATGGTTGTTTACAATAATCAAAATAATCATAGAATGTATATGAGAGAGAGAGAGTGAGAGAGAGTGAGAGCGAGAGAGAGAGAGATGGTGGTGTTCACCCAAACTCCAAGATGAACTGGAACACACATTACCTGAATATCATGGGGAATTCACTAATAATTCAGCTAAATGCAGCTGTCCACCTCTCCATGTATTATTCTGAACAAGATCCTGACAAACGACCCTGCATCATTTCAAGCCTACAGTACCTGCTGCAGTGAGTAATCTCTGGGTTCCCAGAGACTTTCATGCTCCAATGAACTACCATTATCACTAAAAACTGTTAAACTTAAACAAACAACGCTCACACTCGTGATTGAAACACTGTACTGGACATATTTGAAAGGCTTGTTGCTGTATTACACACCAAATACATAAAATTACATTTATGTCATTTTGTCATAACAGCTCCACTTATATGCGATTCATTTACAAAACATAATGTTAGGTAATATAAACCTTTCAATATATTCTATATGGAGACCTAGTGTTGGGCCATGGAAGACGTGCAGGGATTAGAACTACAGTCCCCAGTTTACATGACCATACTATGCTACTCTAGGTATATTAGAGCGCATGCAACACGGTGCTGATGAGGTTTGACGAGAGACACCTTCTCCAGGGGTTATTTAAGGCTGTTTGAGAGCGGTGCCTTTCGTCACACCCTTGGTATTTGGTAACGCTCTGGCGTAAGGTATTTAGAGAGAGACTTTATTCCTTTGTTTATGGCTCTTTCTTTATTTTCTTGTTCAATGCATCATAAGTGCAGGGTTGTTATCGGTGTTTTGTTTTCTCTGTTCAGCTCTATTCTAATGATTGAGTTAATGGCTTAATCTTAATGGCTCCTTTGTATACCATCTCTTTAGTATGAGAGCAGTGCATCGTTCTGGTGGTTAAGCAATCCAGGTTCAACTCTTGCTGTGGGTTGCCTGTATGTGCATCTTTTCAGTTCACGTCCTGACTTCATTGTGTTTCTTAGTGTGGCAAGGTGTCAGTTGTGAATGGGAAGCAGGTGTGTTAAATTTGGTGTTATCACTCTCACCATGGTTCAACATGGCACCTCATGGCAAAGATCTCTGAGGATCTGGAAAAAAAGAAGTGTTGCTCTAAAGAATGGTCCTGCCTAACATCCTGAAAAAAAGATTGCCAACAACCTGAAAGTGACCTGCAGCACGGTGGCCAAGTCCATAAATGGACAGGTCAGGTTCCACTCAATTTCAAATTCAAAGTCAAATTTATTTATATAGTGCTTTTTACAGTGGTGCATTGTCTCAAAACAGCCTATATGATATTAAAAGGTCAATCCCAAATAGAGCAAGCCTAGGGCGACAGTGGAAAGGAAAACCTTCAGCCTGTCATTGCTCAGACCATACACTGCACACTGTATTAAATTGTTCTCCATGGCTGTCATCTCAGAAGGAAGCCTTCCTTCTTAGGCTTCTAAAGATGATGCACAAGAAAGCCCACAAGCAGGTTTGTGAAGACAAGCAGACTAGGAACATGGATTAATAAAACCATGCTCTGTGGTCTGATGAGACAAAGATAAACTTATTTGGTTCAGATGGTGACAAGTGTGTGTGGTGGCAACCAGGTGAGAAGTACAAAAACAAGTGTATCTCGTCTACAGTCCAGCATTGTGGTGACAATTTCATAGTTTGGGGCTGCATGAGTGCTGCTGGCTGTGAGGAGCTACAGTTAATTTAGGGATATAATATATCCATGGTTATGTGAGGGGTATACTACTATATATATATATATATATAGTAGCATACAATATATAGAGTATATATAAATGTGCACATACTCGTCTCAGCCCCAACTACCTCTGCTCGATAGCATACTCAAAGCAGATTTTAAAGATAAATAATCTCAGAACCTCCAGTGTCTGCATGTGATGCTCGACCCCATCATAAGGCACTGTCAAGACCTGGCAATGCAGTAATAAACAATATAGTAATAAACTAATAAACTTATATTGTACATCCATAGATCATTACAAAGCACTATCACGTCAGGGTCAAAACTGAATCACAGAGCAATGTATGTATGTGGCCAGGTCAGATGAATAATGTGCCATCATCTGAATGGTGGTGTGTGTTTGTGTACATGTTGAAGAGATTTTACTGGAAAACTATGGATCCTGGCATTTGTGTGGCTATTACTTGTACCACCTACCTAAAGATTGCTGCAGACTAAGTACTAGTTAAGTATACATGCACTTATTGGATTATATTTGATTGGTTGACAAAATTGTGACTTTACAATGGGAATCTGATATTACACATTCAACAGAAAACATACTCTAATTTTTTAATTTCAGTTATTCCATGGGTAAGTGAACCACAGTTTGATACTCTTCCAGTGATGCTGGGCATACAGACAGCTGATATCGCTTCTGTCCATTTGGACTAGACATGACAGAATTTAGTGCACTTGAACACCGATGAGCTCTAGGCACCAACACCCTGACACCAGATTGTCAAACTGTTGTATTCACCACTGCAGACCAGTCGTGCCTCACAACCTCACAAGCATTTTAAGAAATACTGTGACCCAGTCGTCTGGCCATACCAATTTGTCAAAGTCGCTCACGACTCCACTTGATAATTGCTCTCACACCCAAAATATTGACTATGAGAAGTAACTGTTCAGTGTTCTCCTAATATATCCCAAAGCGTAACATATGCAATAAAGAACATGCTTAATAATATGATCAATGTTACGTGCTCTGTTCATGGTTTCAGTGTTTTGGCTGATTGCTATGCAGGCACACACACATGATTATAATACGATAGTCAATGTTACATGATATGTGAATGCTGGCTTGTCAGTAAATAGAATTTGTAAACAGGCACCCCATGGTTTTCCAAGAGTGAGTCTGTGAGGAGAGTATACAATTGATTGTCCATTTAGCCTTCCTATTATCCTGCCAAGGAACACAGTGTTCTTGAGTGCAGACTGCTTTGAGTTCGATATCCAAATGATGGATGGTCTGAGCTTGACTCCTATTACACTACTGCATGTTTTGATTATAAACTTTAAAGCAAGTGGACGACCAACTTTGCCCACCTAATAGATACTCCCAATCTGTAAATTACACTCCACAGCTGGTGAGGCACAGATAAATGTATTTTCAACTGAATTCTCCCATTAGGCTGCAAATTAGTCCGTGTGACTCTTGAGAAGCAATTAAGGTTATCAGCTCCCACCTGGTTAATCTTGTATGTCTGATAGACAGTGGTGTGGAGATGAGAGTGGCTATACCATGCTTCTGTGTCTTCATGCCACAGTGTGCCACCTCATATTTGCTGTGACTTAAGTTACAAATTACATTTTCTGTATTACTTTTAGGAGGAATTATCTACATGAGTATTGTGATTAACTTTATGGTATAGTATAGCCATGTGCATGGAACAGAATTTGTACCCCCTCACATTTCTTGAGTGATACTGTAGCATTGTGTGTGCTTATTTACAGACCAGATCAGAGAAAATAATCTACAATTATCATCAGTCCTTAAACTCTAGACAGCTCGGGGTGAACAGTAAACAGAAGCACAAAGTGCCAGTGAAACTGTGTGAGATGCTGTCTGGACATGGCATTATTCATCTGCCTGGGAGTCAAGCTGTTACTGTACATCACTAAGCAGCTGAAATTCAAATTTCAACAACAAATGTCATGTAATCACATGATCACTGTTTTTCCTATGACAAATGAACTGTAAGAGATATCTGTACTTACTGGGCACTCGATTAATAGCTCGGAGAGGTCTCAACACTCTCACAGTACGGACGGCAGAGAAACTGACATTCTGCAGGTTGAGAGAGTATTCCAGCATCCTGCAAGGACATAAAAACAAATGAATGTCTGTCAGAAAGTACCTTTAACACAAAGCTCCTTAGTAAAACTTTTAAGTGGTGCTTTATGAAATTTCCGATGATACATAGTGTACATAAAACCTGTATACTCAGCTGAAAAAAAACCAGAATGCAATATCTGTACCAGCTTCTGTCATGGATGTCTTTCAATACCTAGAAATTCACAAAAATACAAGAACTCAAGGGAGAAAAAAGGCAGCTAGGGGGACTTCCTGCAATATGCTTCTACATTTAGTAAATACACTCACTGACGAAAAAAGCTCACCAAGGAGCTGTTGGGATTGAATGAAATTTTATATGTATGTATATGAATGCAATGATGGTATATGTAAGAGATTAGCAATGCTTTCCCCAACACTAAGATGAACTATGTCACAAGGCAAAAGTAATAACCAAGTGGCTCAGTGAACAAAACTGTGAAATCTCAGCCAGGAAACTCCCCAGATCTCAATCCTACTGCGAACCTGTCATCAATCCTGAAAAAGGGGGTGGACGAACAAAAACTCAGATTACTGGAAATGGAATGTACTTAATTATATAATACAAACATCTGACGAAACGTTTTAGCAAAGTACCTGAAGCAGCTAACTTTGTAAAAACCAAAATTTGTGCCATTTTCAAAACGTTTGGCCATGACCGTACCTGTTATACAGTCTGTACCTGTACCTTTGGACCTGTTTTAACATGATACCATTTTAAGACTTCTTTTCGGTGTATGGACGATTAGTCACACCACTTTCAGTTTACCGGTGCATTCTAATAGGCCAGGGCTGCAGCATTCAAGCACAGATATGGTGGATGATTGGTAGTGGAAACTGTGTTACATAACCCAACAGATATGGTGAGAGCTTCTCGCAATAATAAAAAACAATTTTTAAAGATAAGAAGTATACCAACTGGAAAAAAGGGCCAAGCACAGATCCTTGAAGTGTAACATATAATGTGAATTAAACATTAAGTCTCTAAATGAAAAGATGGTCCTATTCTTGACCAGAACGTTGAGGGACCGAGCCTAGGCTAGACCAAAGCACCCACTGTGGGATCTTAATTAATGTCTTTAAACCCCAATTGCCTGGACGGTACCTTGTTACACTGCATCAGTAAGCCAGTCTAATTAAGGTTGTGTTCTAAATGTTGTAAATATCAGGATAAATGTCCAACTGCATACTTTTAAATTGGAACAAAGAGTATGTCAGTGTAATGTGATCTCAAACAATATAAACATGCTATCACACGTCAGCACCCCACACACCCAGCTGCTTCACACATGTGAACTTTGGCAGTAGGTTGAAATATTCACTGGATTTTCAAAAAAATACAAAGACCTCTATATGGACTAACATCTACTAAATTACAGATTAATTAATGACTAAGAGAATGTGTTGCCTGCAAAAGCCATACATTTAAATAGAAGCACACAAACACATTGAAAAAAACAGTGTAAACAAAACACTCATAGGATGTGTTGAACAGACCACAGATTTAAGGTACTTAAAATGCCCAAGATTATCTGTGAATCCAGTGATGATGGTAATGTGCAAACAGTATGAGCCCCATTAAGCAAGAGGAAATGTGTTCTGCTTTTGTTGCTCCTGAAATCTGCACAGCGGCTTTGAGTGCCCTGGTTGGACCTGATGGAAACCAGCTGGTAGCTGGAATAGAAAAATAACAACAGTGGTCACTAAGGCTAAAAACGGAAGGATGGGGAAGGACAAAACACAAAAATATCAAAATCGGGCGTGGGTTTGCATGACGTCTTGAATGTCAAAAGACGTTCTGGAGGACTGTGTGTGGGAGAGAAGGAAAAAATAGATGAAAGTGCATGTTTAAAATGGGGGAGGGTGGAGAGGCTTGCGTGAGGACACTTGACAAAAGTTACAGCAGCCAAGGCAGGAGAACAGGAGACAGCCAGATCAGGGCTAAACAAAGTGAACATGTGTTCAAACGAATGCTCACTACGTCCACATGCTTTTAGCACCAACCGATTAATATCTATACCAAAGCAGTGCAGACACACACTTAACTCTGAAATGATGACACATGCACAAAATTAAACTTGTTCATCCCATTCCATCTACTCACACAGGTAAACATGAAAACCAGTGAAGTGTTTGCACTGGGCTGAAAGCCAGAGCACCTAGACTATTCATCTCTTATCTGTCTGTATATGCCATAGCTCTAGTGAAGAATGGCACACTTTGACAGAATCACACCCGTTTCCTGACAACTATGGCCACACAGTCAACAATGGCTGTGCTTAGCGTACGTGGTGCCAGCAGGGAGAGCACTATAATAGGAAAAGTATGAGGGACCAGGATCCAAAACAAGCATGACCTTCAGAAATCAGTTTGATATAATCCTCAAGAGAGAGCAGTGTAATCATTGCTGCGTCAGGTCACATTTAAACCAAAAGCATCAAGGGGGAAAACAGAAAGAAAACATGCAAATGTCTGTCATCATACTAATGTCATAGCTCTTGGTTAACATGAAAACAGAATAAGGAGTCAACACTCTCCTCACTTTATCTCTGTCTCTTTAAAAGCAGTATCTCTGGCGGCAGTTCAAACAGGGTTCCGTGTCTTCAACCACCTGGCAGGTTAATAAAGCAAGTTTCATAAGAGGTTTACTTTTCCATAGACACATAAATATGGGAGGAAGATAAGGTTTCTGTGTTTGTCCTCCCGTTATCTCGAATCCTTCACTCACTCAGTCATTCTCCTTCAATTAATTGATATTTTAACACCATTAATCTGTGTCCGAAACTATCTCTTAATCAATATTTTCTAGATTATCTTGGAAGCTTGGGGTAAATGGGACACTGCATTATATGGCTTTTTGTTTTTTATTAGCTACTGATCATTTATACCAGTTTCTATACTGCTCACAAAATCAGCAGTGAAATACTGTTTATGGACACACATCAGACAATGTTGTCTTAGGTTTAGGAAAACGTTTGACCTACACTATACACAATATTGTGTCATATTGTAAAGTCCAGAGAACCCGCTATGAAGGTTGTGAAGGAAGTTATGGTTATGAAGGAAGGTTATGAAGGAAGTTATGAAGGGTTGCGGTTTAAGAGAGGGATTTAACAAAGCTGCTTAGCTTTTGCATTTCATCTCTGTTTGGAACATAAAATAACCATTGTGATAGGAGGTGAAGGTCTAAAACATAGCAGAAAGTCAAAATACTATAACAATAACTATAACAGATATTCAGAAGTCTATAAAATGCATTTGGGTAACCATAAAATAATAGGTAAATAAATTAGTGAAGCTACAAATATGAATGTCTAGTATATGCGATCAGTAAGTATACTTACAACAAAGCCAGTTTTCACACATCTTTCTTGATTGTCACATGATAATAGACAGCTAAAATCAACTTGAAAGTGCTAGCAAATTTCCATTTGCATTTATTATCACTGGATTTAAATTGTACACGTGTGTGCATACAATATACAGTCGAATCCGGTTAATCGGGGTTAACCGGGCACATCGGGACGCAATCGTTTTGATTCTAATAACCGGCTGGACCGATTAATCGAACATGCGCTATGTTACAAGACGGGACGTGCTATAATTTATGTATCATGTTTAAACCTTTATTGTGCGATATATACGTATAGCGAACGTACAAACAAGAACTACTGTTGCTTACAAACTTTGTTCTTTGAAAAATACATTTAGAACCAAGTTTTTCGAAACGATCTACAATACAATGTATAGATACTCAGCATGCGAAGCATAATATTGTAAAAACAATATTCCAGTCAACATTTGAAGAACTTATCCAGTGGGATCTGATACCTTCTCTTGACGGACTGCACTTGAACAAAATCATAGAAAGTGGTGGGCGTGGTCACCTCCCGCTGGTTTTGCTCTTGTCAACAGTTTTTGGATTTCCTGACCTTTGATAAAAGCATAAATTCTCCCGGGGATCCCAAAAATCCTCCCATAAATCACTGATCCCCTTTGCATCCGCTCCAAGTGGCAACTTGTGGCTTCTTTTTCTTATTCGCTCTCACATTCTTTGGTCCGATTAAACGGAATTTTGGTCCAAATAAGTGAAAAACATTACACGTATATAATAGGATTTGTTTCGGTACTTTAGGATTCGGTCCGAATAAGCGGCTGGTCCTATTAACCGGTGATCCAATTAACCGGATTCGACTGTATATGTATAAAGATATAATAATAATTGTGTAAATCAAGACAACACCAGGAAAGAGATTTCTAAGCCATCTGTATGCACCTGATTGATATTGACTCCAAATACAAATGTGAGATGAAGGAGAAATGAGATGAAAGTGCTGAGTATAGTACAGTGTCATTACTACCTCTGGCCAAATACAATTCCTTGAAGGCTTTATTACCTTACACAGAACCTCTCAATCTGATCTGCAGTTGGGGCACTATTAAAATTTGCTTATGTGATTTGTAAGATGATCTACATTTGCTAACATAGATGGGTTTCATTAGATTTGCCAGGGCTTCACCCATTGAGAGCCAGCAAGAAGTCTAAAATAAATCTTTACAGCTTCTCTTGCAAAGCCACCCGCAACGTAGGAAGATATCCAAGCTATCCAAGACTTAAATCATTCCAATTAATGTGATATCATGAGTGAGTGACAAAGCGGATGGCAAGTGCTTAAGAATTGTTAAAAAATAAGCCAGATAGTTGTCTCGAACGCTGGGGTAACGCGGTATTCGCAGGAATACGCTGGAGGTAGACGAAAACGCAAACGTTGTTTATTATGTACAGTGTATCTCTGTAGAGCGGGTGTCGGCAGCGCCACCGGCAGTGTGGGAGGTGCCCAGGGAGAAGGAAGCAATCTCATCCTGACATAGCCTCTGCATTAGGTACACAAACGGCCACCGCATTAGGTACAGGAACAGGTTCAGCATCGGGGGCTGGGGGAACAAAGGCTTCAGAGGCGGGAACGGCTGCGGCGTCCAGTATCGATAGAGGTTCAGGCTCTGGGGCAGGTACAGCATAGACTGGGGGACTGGGGCTATCGTTGCTTCAGGTCCGGCAAGTTCCATCTCGGGTCCTGGTGAGTGGACGGCCTCAGGGGCTGTCATCATCACATCATCAGGTACGGAGACGAGCTCCAGGTCAGGGGCAGGAACAGCACTGGGGGCAGAGATCACTGCTGTTTAGTAGCTGGGGCACCCGGGGTCCCAGCAGACATAACAGCCAGGGTCTTGTCCATCCGCCCCAGAACCTGAACCTGAAAACTGCATCCTGCAAATAGCGAGTGTTGAAGACAGACTGCACCATATTAGCTGACGAGGAGGGGAAGCACATGTCCTAGTAGGCCGGTTTTTCTGCCTTAAACGTCGGGGTAATGCAGGACGTAAACGCAAGCATGGTGCTTATTATGTACAGTGCACAAACACAGAGACAGGATGAACGGTATATACAAGGTGAAAACCACAACACAAGAACGGGAGAAACCAGGCAAACGGGGAGGAGAGAGAGAGAGAAAGGAAGGCTAACGACACTGGAATATACCGAAAATAGGTTGGGTTTAAATAGAGGAAGAAGAGGTGTCAGCAGCGCCACCCGCAGTGCAGGAGGTGCCCAGGGAGAAGGCAGCCAGGCGAGATTGTCGGGAAGCAATCCCATTCTGGCAATAGTACTCTATATGCAAAACATTTTATTTTCCAAACAAATGGAAGTGAAATGCAAGTAAAAAGTAAGTAAAATGCATCAACCAAAATAAGCTTACATGCTAAAATCTAGCTAGAACCAGGGGAATACACACCCTGAGAGGTCTGGCTAGCCATTTTAGTGTCTTAGAAATGATCTACATTTTTGATGTGACTGGTGTAACATTAAGTTCTTAATATAATCTCCATGACCTGCCAAAATCCGTGGCTATAAACTTGCTCAGTGTGCCTCCACGACAACAATAAATTGAGAGTTCATCAAACAATTAATTAATGTATGGTACAATTTACAGTGTTGTACATGTAAAATAGTGGACAGTTTGATTTAGAAAAACAGATTAAATCCAACAATATCACGCTGAATGCTTCACATTCGATCGAATGAACTGAAAAGTGTAAGTATGTAGTAAGAGGTGATTTTGTGATAGAGAAAAGAGCTGAGCTGATCTGTCTCAGTGAGAGATTTCTAGGTTTAGAGACAGCCTGTCAAAGCCTTTACTCCCTTCTGTCAGGATGCTAATGTGACACTCAGACAGCCATACTGGAAGAGAACACCTTACTGGCAGAGAAAGATGAGGTCTGAAGGGACTGGATAAGGTTGGGGCCAAAACACAATATCCATTTTATTCTGCATATAGTTGCCTCCTTTTTGTAATTACCTAAACCCAGTATTTCCAACAGGTAACCCAGTAGCAGGTTTTGCAAATATATGTACACATCTTCTGTTCTTTCACCTGCTTAAGATATCTGAACCTATAATGAATTATTGAATGTATTGTTTTTGTTTTTTTTTTTTTTTACTTTTTTAAACATATTTTTCATACTTTTTTGCCAATCATATATAATTTAAAGATGAAAGAACACATTTGGGATACAGCCAGTGTACATGAAATCATATTCTCTGCATTGGTTTTTCACTGCATTCATCAAAATGGCTTGCAATTATTTCTCCAATCGATCAGAGCTAAATTTCCACTCAAAGATTAAACCGTGGCACAATATCTATTATAGCGATGCTTAGTCCCAGATCTGGCCTTGAGTAAACTGTCTACCTAATTATATTACATTCCAGTTACTGAGAAGTATGATAAAGTACTGCAATTTACAAACTGTCACCTTAAACACACAGAAACATTTTAACAGCATTTAACATTTTCTGTCCTGATAAATTTGTTATTCCTTAAGGCATAATTAGTATATACTCATATCTGTTCATATCATTCAGTAATGAATAACAAAATATATATATATACATAGTGGGGAAAAAGTATTTACACATGCTTTACAAGATCTAGAAATACATATTGCTAAGATCAATAATATGTATTATTATAGAATGTACCAAATGAGACAAGGCATTTCTAGTTTCGATACTATTTTGTCCAGCTATTTTGTGGCATGTGTTTATTATTAGCCAAATTAGTTGGTAAAATTTCGTGATATCGCTATTTTATATATATAAAAAAACCATATCGATCGACCACTACCTAAAAGTAAAACAGTCATACATTACTATCTGTTTTATTGGGTTTTACATACTGGGTGTCAGAGGCCTATTTTTCATATAGGGGCAATTAGAGCATACACAGAATAAATGAGACAGACTCTTATTTAATATCATAAATACTAGATACTATAAACAATAGTCACACATCTCATAATGACTTTATCAATATTTAGGGCATTAGTGTAAAGCTTTAATACTACAAAAGTTGCAATAAAGCTGTCAACTGTCCCCAACCACAAGAGCTACAATCTAATACCACTTCATTGCTAACCTCCAGCAGGAACACAATTGTGTTTTGTATTTATTAAATTATTGCATTCAAGCTCACACTGTCCACTTATGTGCTGTGTAGTGCTTTTTAAACAAGCAGAAAATGAATTTTAAAAAATAAAAATAAAATTATCTTATAAAATTAAGTATTTTCAAATAAATATATTTTGAAAATATAAAGCATTGATGGTAAATAAATGAAATATTCAGGTTCCTATTATGTTCCATGTTGATTCTGATGACCACAGATCTAAATCTCTTCAAGCACTGTCTTAAAACTCACCTTTTCACTCGGCACTTAAGTGAAGAATGAAAATCCATTGAAAAAAATATATAAATAATCTTTTTGTATGTTGATTTACCTACATCAGATCCTAACTGGTTCTGGTTGGATTGTATTTTGGGGTTCTTTTTACTTTTACTAACATGCGGTTTTAACTACTACTGTTACTAAGAAAACAAAGCACTTTCGTAAGTTCCTCTGAATATGTGCACCCACTAAATGTAAATGTAAATGCAGTGAGCAGTACTGATGAAATTCTCATACAGTTACTGGATAAACCTTTGCTGTCAACCCTTTGTATGATAGATTATCAGACAAATCAAAGAAATCATCAGAATTTTCTGAAATTGGCCAAATCAGTAGAAGCATTGTGGAAAAGTGAATTGACAGATGGCTTTGCTGGAAGCCGAAATTCATCTGCACTCGTTGCCAGGTATCTTAGGGTGTCTGATGCTGATAGCTTAGATGGTTAGAGCCAGATTCTCAAAGGGACTTTAGAGATCATCAGAAGCTCAATATCTTTCCAGCTGAACTACATCCAAACAGAATGCACTAAAGAAGACGTTCTTTCAGCTCTGTATGATCTGTACAGTCCAGCAGGGGAAATTACTGGGGGCAAGAGTGGAATTAGAAGAGGTATAAAATTGGGTTTAAAATTGGGCAATTAACTAAGTTAACAGATTTTTTTAAGTCCTGGACTGTTATTTGAGCACTGAGAGGTGCTTTTTGTGTTCCGAAATTGTCTAGCAAATATTATTTACTGTAAGTGGAAATATATTTTTTTTTGTTTCTTTGTTTTTTGCTTTGTTTAGTTTTTGTGAGACACTACAACAAGGTAACAATTCCTTATAAGAAAATAAATAAATGAATAGTAAAAAAATATTTATAACAAATATTTTGGTTTCACACAAATGGGAAAAATAAAGTAGTATAGGCAAAAGTCGCCTTTATATCGTTGAACACAACATGAATACAATGTCTTCACTGAAAATCAGGTGAAGCAGAATCCCATGTGGTCAGATATGGTGGTGGTCTAGCTGTTAAGGTACTGGACTATGGGCCATTTACATTACATTACATTACATTACATTACATTTAGCAGACGCTTTTGTCCAAAGCGACTTACAATAGTTAAGTACAAAAAATAAGAATAAGTTAAAGGTAAAACATGTTAGATAGGGCCTTAAGGAGGTCAAAGAGAAGTAGAGAAGAGAAAGAAGGAGATGAGGTTAGAAGTAGTTAGTTTGTTAGAGGTGTTAGGAGAGTAGGTGCTCTTTGAAGAGCTCTGTCTTCAGGAGTTTCTTAAAGATAGCGAGAGATTCTTCTGATCTGCTAGTGGAAGGGAGTTTGTTTCACCATTGTGGAACTCTGTATGAGAACAGTGTGTGAATGTACTATATTATAGTACTTGATAAAGATGTAATAAAGTAATCCCAAGGACGGTTCTGAGGGAGTGTAGGGAGCTCACCCCTATTCAGTTTAGGCTTGACCCTTTATACACTGAAATTCCATAAAATGAATCGTTTAATGATATTATGCCCCGTAGAGGGTGAAATATGGAAACCCCTTCCAATATTTCTTTGAGGAGCATCGCTTTCAAAAACGTCAACCATTTTGTCACCCATTTGGCGATCATCTGATCATCTTTGCTCTTTGAGACTTTGAGATCTTTTCCTGCATGCTGTTTGGAATAAAAGTCCATAGTGTCTGCACTGCAGTAAGAGTCAGAGGAAAGAACAGCAACACCGTGTCTTTATCTTGTATTCGTTTTCCACAAATGTTCAAGCTGGTTGCGGTTCGCAACTCAACCAAACGATCAGTCAGACAGCCCTCGCCTTGCCGGAACTGGAATACAATCCAGAGTGGGCCACCATTGCAAGGGCACTGGTTTCCAGTGCGTAGTCTGAGCCAGAGCGTGCGATTGTGATGCTTCGCCTCGAACTGTCTGTACCGGTTTTCCGCCTCCTTAGGAGATTTCTACCTTCCAGTTTCCAGAGCTCGCTTGTGTCCGGGGCACTGTCTCCGGGGCGCTAGTCCATGACGGTCAGTAGTAACACTAGCCAGGGAAAAACCGGACATAGAAGGAGCTCGGAAAGGCGCTTTACTTTATACCCAGGCAGACCCGGGGGCGTCCTCGTACGACAGTGAGAGAGTAAAGATCAGCTGTGCAATATAAAAGCGTGCATGCTGTATTAGTAATATGGACTTAGCGATGGTAAATCTGTTGACCTGTGACACGTACCAGCGATATTAAAGCTGCTAAGAGGCTGTTGTGTTGGACAAATTACTGTGATTTAGGACGAAGCTGGTGATTGAGAAGGAGAAAGGATGAGCGAGAGAGGGAGAGAGGGAGAGAGAGAGGGAGAGAGGGAGGGAGAGAGAGAGGGAGAGAGAGAGGGAGAGAGGGGTACGATGACAGAGGCCTACTTCAAATTACGAGCGAGGAAACAATAAAATGCATTCTCCAACAGAAGAGCACTTCCATGTCATCACTGCTATATCAGAACCTTCGAGGAAGCGCCCGTGTCAACAGTGATGTGATTGGCTTTGTAATTACCTCCCACTTCACTCCTGAACACACACACACACACACACACACACACACACACACACACACACACAAGGTTATATTGCGCATCTGCGGTGCTTTAGTTTCAGGTTGCCTAGCAGTGCCATTACAAGTAACTAAGCAACAGAGGAAATGATTTATTTCCTGATGACCAAAGTCACACACGCGCGCGCGCACACACACACACACACACACACACACACACACACACACACAGACACACACACACTGAATTTCCATTCACACAATATTACCATAGTCAATTAACGCTGCACTTAACCTTAACCTTACCCTCAATAACCTGAAGCTATTCTTCAATAGAAAGGGACGACTTTCGCAAAACAAATAAATAAATAAAGTGAAGTAAACGTTTCTGTAAGGACCAGGAAAATGTGCTGCAAGATAAAACACGGCACATATTGCTATTTTCGTGGGCCGTTTGGTCATCAGTCTGATGTAAACGTGACCCATGCTTGTGTGTTAAAAACCAATGCTATAGAGTCTTTATTGCCTTTGGCTTTTGGGTGGCTTTTGAACCCTGGACGTTCTGGGTCACAATGCA
This sequence comes from Parotocinclus haroldoi, assembly GCA_034779995.1. Lineage (NCBI taxonomy): Eukaryota > Metazoa > Chordata > Actinopteri > Siluriformes > Loricariidae > Parotocinclus > Parotocinclus haroldoi. The sequence goes on along the minus strand of JAUZST010035169.1, from coordinate 896 downwards.
GTACCTGAAGCACCATGTCCCACTTTTTCTTTAATTTGATTTCTAACATCTTTCTCAGTCAGTCCGCTTGGCCTAAAAAGGTTAGTAATGAGAGCAAACTGAAAGGAAAAAAAAAACAGGAGTTGGATCCCTTTGGCTTTTTCAGCACATAGCAGCCAGAGTTTACCAATAGATTATGTGCGCCCTTTACAGTCCTGTCTATGGGGGAAATAAAAATACGCAACATGAAGTATGAAACCTCAAAACTGAGGGTCGACCTGAGGTTTGAGTTCTCATATCCAGATGTGTGTGTGGTCATGCCACACGTGGTCAAGAGGATATTTTACTATAAAACCTAAATGAAACCTTGAAAATGGAAAAAAAAGAGGAGCGACGAGAACAAACCAGTTCACATGACATTATCACACCATATGCCGACCCGGAGAAAGTCGACGCCTTCCAGAGTTCCTGGGCTGATCGATGAGGCACTGGGTGACTCCAACATTCTGGAGGCTGTTTAGTTTTCTGTAGTGCACTTTTCTATCTCTGTCTCTCTTTCTGTCCGTCTTTCTCTCTCTTTTTACATTTACATTTACGCCCAGAGCGATTTACAATTCATACAGTCTTACAATCCAAGGGTTAAGAGTCTTGCTCAGAGACCCAACTGTGGCAGCTTGGCAGAGGTGGGATTCGAACCCTGGACCTTCTGGTTCAGAGTCCAGTACCTTAACCACTAGGCAACCACAGTCCTCTTTCTTAATCTCTTTCTATTTCTTTCTGACTGTCTCTCTCTCTCTCTCTCTCTCTCTCTCTCTCTCTCTCTCTCTCTCTCTCTCTCTCTCTGTCTGTGTGTCTGTCTCTCTCTCTCTCTCTCTCTCTCTCTCTCTCTCTCTCTCTCTCTCTCTCTCTCTCTCTCT
>JAUZST010035158.1:0-28149 GCA_034779995.1 Parotocinclus haroldoi | reverse complement strand
ATATATGCTGTTCTTTTCATGTGTTACTTCATGCGGTCATGATATTCTGAAGACCAAAGACAGATGAAATTGAGAAAATATTGATCCCAGTTAACATCATATTGACAAACAGTTTTCTTGCCATCTTGTCAGGAATTCTTTATTTTATCGGTCCAGTGAAAAAGAGGTCCATATGCATGCACACCAAAAGTCTGAGACCACTGGTGAAAATGCTTAGGATTTTTGTAGAAAAGGATTCATACTACAGCAGGATAATGACCCTAGACACACAAGGGTTTATAGCAACTAGAAAAAGAAGACTGCCGTGGACGCATTCATCTAACCAAAACCCATCAAGCATTAATGGGTTCACTTAAAAACAATTAATAATAGATCTTAGGTACATCTGTATACTTGCTCTTCCTATTACAGACCATGAGGACAAACTCATTTTCTTTCTATTCATTAATTTTTTCTCACCTAATAAGGACTAAGATTGGACCTTCTAATTGCTGCTACTGTGGCTCATCCCTTACCCTTAATTTACAATCGTTATGGTAATTAATGATTGAAGTGCAGATGCCTCATCATAAAACCATGGGAAGGCGAAAACAAGGTAGCAAGAGGGGTCCTTTGATACAAGCATGAGTCATGCATGAGCCACCCAGTTAGGCTGGAAATTAATATTTCTGTGACATGTCCAATACAAGCAATAGCAAAATGTAAGGGGGCAACATGTTCTTAAGAACACTAAATACATATTCAGCTAACCAAATATGCAAACATAACTTCAGAATCATGCATTTGTTATGGTTGATGCTGAAATGGCTGGTTACTTAGACATCTCACAGAGAGTGAATACCTTGATCAGTTTTTGGTGCATGTAGTCATTTGTTGATAGTATTTTAATCCAAGAATTTCATTTACATTTGAATCAATCAGCCACATTTCTATTAGTAGGTGACACAAAGATTGTATTGATCTGCATTAAACAAATTAGGCTCACCATTCTCTTAACTGCTTAAACCTAAATTTTACTTAGGAGCTTTTCCCAGTGGCAGATATAGTTCCAAGCATCATTATATAACAGACCCACAAGGCCCCTGGTAAGGTAGAAACTAAACAATAGACATAATCGATACACAATGGAACACATCCTTAAGGTAAGAAATCATTGCAGGCCAAAACCTAGGAAGCTTTAACCTGATGTGTCTGTGCCTAGCGGGTAACGTACTGGACTAAGGTGCTTAAACATATATAACCAAAACACATTTCCGAACTCTGTCAGCAAACGGCATGCAGTGTTGTTGCAGGCCATTACTTTTATTATGATGTGCCATTATATATTATTACTATATGCTTCACAGCTCTACAGTCCCATGTTCGATCGTGACCTCGGACTCTGCCTGTGTGGAGTTTGCATGTCCTTCTGATGCCTGCATGTGTTTACTACTACTCTCCTATGTGTCGTAATAATATTTGCACAACTGCACAGAATATAAACAAATTTATTTAGATGACGACAAGTGAACTCTATGGAGAGCACTCCAACCCAGTATAGTCAGTTTAAGGTCAGATACCCTAATGATATCACTACTGTATAAAATGTAAATCAAGTAAGACAAATGTTCTTGCAGCAGAATCAATATTCGCACTAGGATTTTACTAGATACAAATGCCAAAAGCAACACTTGAAGGTTTTCTGAATTGCTCTTTCACCAGGATGCTACAATTGTTGATAATTAAGAAACTAAATCAATTACAAAAATGCATTTATATATTAAAGTACAGAGCTAATGCTGATTACAGGATTAAGGCAACTGGAAAAAGCTCCCTTGAATGCTAGTGTGTTTAAGATACACAAATTATTAATGTACTGTATGCAAATTCCCCAAATCCCACTTTTCACTTCACTGTCTCTAATGTAGTTGATTACATAACGCACAAGGGGTTTTCTATGCAGTATTAAAATTGTCTAAACAATTGCTTAGTTATTGTGACTATTGCAATGCTTACAAAAATGAGTTAATATTTCAAAATAAATATGAAGAGAACTGCTAACAAGAACTGCTGGACAATCCGATTCAGTCCATGCCCCCAACACTGCCTGCGTGTTTTGGCAGTCATGGGTGACCGTACAACATACTAAAGAGTCATGTCACTCATTACACATGTGGCACTCTTGTCCATTTTAACATGCTTCTGTTTACCCCCGTAATTATGTCACTTGCTACTCAATCACCGTATTTGAGTTTGCATCTCATTTGCATAATCAAACAACTTTCTTTGACCTTTCATTTGATTTTTTCATTATCTTGTTTAATGAAATTAAAACAAACGCTGCGTTTTTTTTTTATGCTTAATTTTCATCCATTCAAATATCCCCTCATTTTTGTGAGAACTGTATTACAGCAACATTTGTTTTTATAACAATCCAAAGGTATGGTATTATTTAAAACAAGCAATATAAATTGCTTTTACCACTGCATTTGGCTTGGAATTGTGCACAGTACACAGTCTTTTCACCACTACAGGATAAAAAAGACATAATAAATGATTAATCAAACACCACTTAATCAGGAGACTTGCCATCCCTCCCAGAGAGAAACCCTGGGGCTAAGATTGAGTGCATCTTTGCATTTCTGTATGCATGCATGAGTTGCATGCCTTATGCTTTGTTTAAATGTGATTTCGCAATGCGTGCACATCCTTGCTGTTTGCAGTGTGTTGTCTTGGTGGGCTAAATGAATAGGCTTTAATGAAATGTCCCCTTGAGGCCAATAGACATCGGAGTAATCTTGTCCATGGGGACACAAAGGATTTGCGCATGTCCAACATGCCAGCCTAACAAACTGTCCACATAGCTGATTTCTGTTGTGTTACCACAACGGCCAGATGAGAAAAAAAGAGCAGAAGTCAACAGGGGTATAGGATCAGTATAACATTTAAATGACCTTATTTAGCTGGAAGTAAATAAGTCATTGCACCAAACCCTTTTTTGTCCCCAGGTTATTACAAACATATATAACGAATATAATTAACTGTAAGAAACATTTTAATTGCAAATGTAATGTATATAATGTAAAACAGTAATGAAAAACACTGTCACTGAAAAATAGCATTTGTTAGCTGTCCCTGGAATTTAACATTACACATTACAATGAAATAGAATGAATAAAATCCCTCGGAAATTATGATTTTTGCATTGTTGTTTCACTCCATTTCCATCTAAGCTTTACATATATTCAATAAGAAATCAATAATAATTCTCTATAATACTTCATAATACATCTTTTAGTCATGTGTCCAGGTTTTCACTCAGTCCTTTTACCCTAACATATCTCCACAGCTGAAAATCAGGGAACAATACCATAAGTCACGTTCAGTAGGAAGCTGTATAATCTTGATCTTCCGAAGGCAATGGAAAGACCAAAAGTAGGTTTTCTCTTATTTTGTTCTGTGTGTTTAATGATACTGTAACTAGGAACGAGAAGGTCAACCTCAATTTACTATTATGCCATCAAAATTATCATTAGTTTCGATGCCATGTGGCATTGGTGTATTTGCTATTTTGTGCTGAAAATAAAATACAGTTTTAAGAATTTTTAAGAATGGAATTTATTGGAATGACTTTTCCACTGCAAATATATATATATATATATATATATAGAGAGAGAGATATCCAGTGTTCTTGTGGTCATCAATTACAAGATTTGTTTATGGTGTGGCACTGTGTATTTAAACTATATGATAAATCTATACAATTTGTCCTCATTTTTCCAGCGCAAAAGAGGAACCACATCAAAAGAACTGCCATGGGAAAACATTATTAGTGTCACAATGGATCTTTGGATTGTATTGCTATTACAGACACACATAGCATTTTGTTTATTTTAGTGTGATTGCATACCAGCTTGTTACTGCCTTGTCTTACACACCAGATTCTAATAATTTTTGTCACTTAATGTGACAAGGACGCACCTGCTTTCACAGAAAGGTTACATTCAACTGACACTGAAACTGATCAGGTATAGACCACTGGTTTTGTGCATCATGTGGGGGAAGGACACAGGCAGAGAATGGATTGTGTCTTGGGGGATGTGTATGTTGTAATCTTTGTATTGTGATGCAAGTGTGGTCATAACATATTACACTGTGAAAATGCTTATTTTTGCTGCATTTTAAGACAGAAAAAACATTGCCTTTGGAACATTTGAACCCAAAGAGACTGGCCCTACTGACACATCGTCAGTTTCAGATCAATTAAAAGAATTAACACTTTGCTAAATTGGTTTATTTGTCCTATTGTGAACTGTTTTCCTCCAAATATATTTTTGGGGAAGGAGACTTTTTATATGTTTTTTTATTGCAAGTAGACAAACAACTCCAAACATTTGCTGGGTGGGACTAGGTGGGGAGCACTGTCGCCGCATAACAACAAGGTTCGATCAGAAGGAGATCCCGGTGGCTTAGGTCCTTTCAGTGTGGAGTCTACATGTCTACATATGGGTTTTCTCCGGTTGTCTTCCTCCCACAGTCTAAAGACATGCATTACGTTAATTGATTATGCTAAATTGGTCCAACCTGAGTTTATATACAAGACTGGAATTGCCATGGATGCTGATACTAACATTAAATCAACTGACCAAACAAACATACAAACCAAACGTTTTCAAAAATAAAGCTCAATCATAGCAGTTTAATTCATTCACTGGCAGCACAATGGAGCAGTGGTTATCGTGCCAAAGTTTTTTAGGGTAACAGACTACCGCACATAGAAACAAGGATGTTTTAAAGATGTGGTGAATTGGTATATACAGTGGGGAAAAATAAGTATTTAACACACTTGATATTTTTCCCACCTACAAGGAATGGGGAGGTCTGTTATTTTTATTTTATGTACACTTCAGTTGTAAGAGACAGAATCTGAAAAAATAGGAAATCACATTGTATGATTTTCACATAATTTGTAGTATTCAATTACCTACCAACCAAAACAAGAATTCTGGCTCTCACAGAGCTGTTTTTCTTTAAGAAGCCATCCCATTCTGCGCTTATTACCTGTGTTAATTGCACCAGTTTAAACTTGTTACCTGTACAAAATACACCTGTTCACACACTCAATCAATCACACTCCAACCTCTCCACCATGCCCAAGACCAGAGAGCTGTCTAAGCACACCAGGGACAAAACTACAGAACTGTTGGGACAGAACAATAGACAAGCAGCTTGATGAGAAGGCTGTTGCAACAACTGTCATAATTCAGCCCAGAATTACATAGGAGGACCTGGTCAATGACCTGAAGATAACTGGGACCATAGTGTCCAATATGACCGTCAGTAACACATTATGCTATTATGGATTTAAATGCTGCAGGGCATGCAAGGTCCCCCCTGCTAATGCCAGCATATGTATTTTGTTTGTTTGTTTGGCTTCGCTATATGTCGCTATCAGCATCAGTGGCCATCTTAGCGACACACACACACACACAAGGTTATATCCATAGACAAGTTAATCTCAAGACTGGTCATATATATATACACGCACAAGTCAATACCAATTTAGAGTAATCAGTTAACCTAACATGCATGCCTTTGGACTGTGGGAGGAAACTGGAGTACCTGGAGTAAACCCACACAGACACACGGATAACCCAGGCCACTCCACCCTGGGATTAAACCCGGGACCTTCTTGCTGTGAGACAGCGGTGCTACTCACCGAGCCACCGTGCCACCTGAAAATGTCTTTCTATTGTATAAAATACGTATTTAATGCAATAAAATGCTAAGTAATTATTTAAAAATCATACAGTGTGAATTCTAGACTTTTAAGCTTTTCTCTCTCACCGACCTCTCTATTCTTTGTAGATGGGAAAACCTGCAAAATAAGCAGTGTATCAAATACTTTTTTCCCCACTGTAAGATATGATTCCTCAGTCATTCGTCTATAAAGTTCTTATCCAGTGCAGGAACTTCACAATCAAATCTAATTCTAAGAACTAAGCATCCAAAATTAATAACAAGGTATATATGTGTAGAATATAAGGCTGGCACTGTTTTCTGCTTTCCTACATTGCAAAAAACTTTATCAATATTACCTGCAGCCTGTTTCTTACAGTTCACAGAATCTGCCTGAAGCAGAGAGGTATGAATGTAGGTGTTTCATCCCTGCTGTGTATACAGCTGTTCTTTCAGAATAAATGAAGCAGGGAAGCAAGAGCACAGAGATGTAGTGACATATAAACAGGGAAGATAAATAGGCAGAACCAAAAGCAGAAGAAGGAATGACAATATTCATTTTCAGCTGTGGATTTCTAGCCACTTTTGGATCTAAACCCACTGAGGTGATGTATGGAAGGCTGTCGGTGCAAACAGCGTAAGTGGAATGTCCTGTCAAGGGGGTAGCTTCCTCAACTCCCTGTGCCATTTTTGGCACGCTTTACTGAACCGATAAATGGCAATGAGCAAAAAAGCGAGTGCCGCAGGCCGCTGCGTGAACGCATGGAGGCCTGGGAAGAGGGGATTGTAAAGTAGGTGATGAAAAATAAATGCCAGTGTTTCCGACTGTATTGCCGAGCTGTGTCCAGAGAAAATATTAGCAATATCGCAAGAGGCAAAACGTGGTATTGGATTAAACAAAGCAGGCAGATGGTACTTACTTTTGGTCATAAAACAAAAAGTCTAAAGCATTACAAACTTTAAATGCTTTGTTTATTGCATTCAATGAATGGAAAAATACTCACCAGTGCTGGATTTGATGGTCTCATTGCCTACAGACTGTCCAAGTAAGTCATACTGGTTTAAACGGGAGCTCTCTTCTTCCACCACGACTGAGTCTGAGGCATTCTTTGTCCATGTGTATGTCACTTCTGTCATTGTGTATGCATCTACGGAGAGTTACACGTTTAAAATGTATTTGTGCAATCAAAAGATGTAAACGATAAACATAAGCCCAATGTATGAAACAAACTAGTCTCATAAAGCTTCCAGCATTGTCTTGAGATTCTGTCAATGTAACATCACTGTTCTACTATATGGACTTTCACCTGCTATTTCTAATCATCCTACATATACTGCTCACAAAATATTCCCATATTTGAATTCCCAGCAGTATATTTTGAATTGACAGTGGTCTAATCAATGTTTGCAGGCATTTGTACTCTACTGACCCATTTTACATGACGGTCTCTTATGCTGCTCTTCTGTGCACTAAATACTTATAATAGTCAGCTTAGACAAGTTGTGCAGGAGCGCATTCTATTAACAAAACTGGATTTGCATGCATAGATTAATCAGATATCTGCACAAATCAGATGTGGCACTAATTCAGTCATCAAAATTACACAAACTTCTGTAATCTGATAATGAGAAACCTCAGAGTCTACAAGAGTCACTCAGTAATCAGATTTCCCTCAGCAGACTACCTGTGGAGAAGCTGTTAGTGTGCTTCCCAGCATGAAGTAGCACCACAGAAAAAAACACTTTTAGTAGTTGTTATTAAAATCTTGCATGGACCAAGTGGTATGGATAAACGTCACTTCATTTTGTCCTTTCGTTATGCTTGACTCTTGACATTACATGCAGCATAACAGTGTGAACCGTTTATCAACTACAGTGCTAAGCATAAATCCCACTATTATTAAAAAAAATGTTTTCTTTTGACTAAGCATTTTTGCTGATTTTACCCAAATGAAAGATGATGATTCCAAATATGAAGTCAATAAATTGCATTACATCATTTTTTTCCACAAGAGAAATTTGATTCAAGAATATAAAGTTGAATATCAAGGACAATAAGAAGTTCTGAAGTAGCAATAACACCATTTGTTTTATGCAAAAAAATAACATCTAAAATTTTTGTGAGCAGTATATTTATGCTATTAATGTACTATGGATACTACTAATATAATTCTTGTTAATATGTTTTCCCCTTTTGGTTAATGTATCAAGTATATCTTATATAAAAACCATTTTGTTTGTTTCCTTTTGTTTTTCAAGAAAGGAATTTCATGGTATCCTTGTCTACAGAATGAGTCTGTTATATCCACTTCTGATAACAGACACACCTTAATTCAATCACTGGTCTTCCAGAATAATTTTGATATGTGCTAAAGCTGTTAGTATAATGACATTTTCCAGTAGTGAGGTGGCAGTGCAAATTCATTTAAATTGACCATCTTACTGACTGTAGTAAATCATGCTAATGAATTACACCACTCATATTTTTTTAAACACATAAATTAATATTACACCATACATGAGTTAGCACTATAAATCCAAATGCTGCATAATAAATAATAATAAAAATGATACACCTTTAAAGAGTGTGGCCATTATAAACAGTGTTGGTGTTACATATTTGACACTATTTAATGGCTCGCTCGTGTTTTCAAATTTAAGTCTGGAGTTTCTACATAAACACTGTTGAAATCTAAAAGAATTTCATTATGTTCCTAATAAACAAATTAGTGGACTTAAATTCAGGTGGCTTTTATCAGATGCGTCAGAACCTGGTTATGGCCTTACTCAGATTTCAGCGGAATCTATTTACATCGCCACTTAAATAATCAGCATATAACAACTTTACATGTAAAAATTACACGTGGCAGGTGTTGGAAAATGACAACTAAGCTAAAAGCAGCAACAAAAAGAAATGGGAAAATATAACGATTCTTCATCAGTTACAGTCAAAATATTTAGTTCCTCTGAGATATTTATTTCAAACATATGGAGGTGGCACAGTGGTTGCACTGTAGTGCACATGGTTAGCTTAATCACCTCACAGCTTGAGAATTGCCTGGTTTGAACCAGACCTTGGTCTGTGTGGAGTTTGTAAGTTCTTCCTATGTCTGCATGAGTTTACTTTGGGTACTCTTTGGTCCTCCCTCATTGCAAAGACATTCTTTAACCGATTTAACAAAACTCTAAATTGCCACAATATGTATGTGTATGAATAGGACTGATGTCACCTTGCTCCTGTTGTATATAGCCCCTGAAGCTGACATGATGTTAAATAAAACAAATGATCCTAATATATGGATGGTATGTTCGTGTGCTTATGGTTTGTATTGCAATAGGGTTATCCTAAGTTAATACTAATTTTATAGAGTGTATGCTAGCAATAGTTTTAATAAATCTTTCAAGAAATGAATAAATACTAAAAAGGTTGCACTCACAACTGCCAAATTTTAGAGGACATGAGTGGAAGTCCATGGGAAAGTCCTCAAGATGCATTGGACACTCTGCATGCACTGTCAACCTGTGATATTTGCACACACACACACACACACACACACACACACACACACACCAAGTCGGCACTATTACCAAAAATAGTAATGCAATGCTATTCTGTGGTAATTATTTTCTGTTTTGTTCTCTGTCTATCTCAATAATTAAAAGTGGCAGTGCCCCTTGTCAGCTTTCATAGTTTTTACAGATTTAGCAGCAAGTTTCATTTGTGCCCTCTGAAAGAAACAGTTGAAATAAAAGCAGTTTAGGAATAAGAGAGATTTAGAACGAAGACATAAACTGAGACCAAAGTCAAAATCGTGCCACTAATTGATGCAAAGTAGATGAATCATGCAAACATGGATAGTGAGTATTTCCCATTAGAGGATTCCTCTCTGTTCACTACTAATATAATTTTGGATAATGTTGATATATAACAGGAAAAGTGCACTGCCTTTACTGCAAGAAACTATTTGCAACATTATTTGACAACTAAGTGCCTTGCTCAAAGGTGCAACAGGGATATATTTGTGGGGTATGCCTTCTCAAGGATCATAGGCAGCAATAATTGGCTCTGTCTAGGATAAGGGAGACTGAGGAGAATACTGAGTCCTGAAATGCAGTCCCATCCAGGGCTCACTTACAGAGTCCAGTGTTCTTCAAGCATAGGCACTGGAGGCAACAATGACTCTGACCAGCAAATTCAGGGGTTAAATGTGAAAAAAAATCAAGAATGTATAAATCAGTCATGTTTAAAAAAATTGCAAAAATAATGATCAGCATGCAAATACATCATATAAGAATAACAACAAAAGATGTTTGCTTAGCCAGAACATATTGTACTGCATGGGTAATTACTACAATTACTGCAATTTGTACTTCATTCCCTGGGCTGAGAAAAAATGTAAAACACTTTATTCAGAGTACATTGTGAAGTTTCAAATCTGTCCTACTCGTACTTTCCAAGGGGAACTACTGTTACATTTCAAATAAGGAGAAACTACAATAGTAGAAGTCAGAAGACCCTCGTGATGCGAGGTTAAAAGATAAAAAGCACATCAGAGACAACTGCCAATCACTGAAATCTGGAATTGTGGAAGTTTTCATGCTAATAAACTGTACACTGTGCCATACAATTAATACAACATGTTAATATGGTCTAGATCTTTACCAATACCAGCTCTCAGCTGCCAATGTTAACTGTAACCTTATAATTCAGGACTTCCATAAATTTCCCGCTATTGTTTTGATACATTTTTCATTTCAAACAGTTTCACTTAGGCACGTGCCGTGTAATGTCCATCTTGATCAATGTCCTTTCGCCCTTAAAGGCTATTTTCTAGGAATTGTTAGAAGGGCCAATAACTGTGGAACAGGTGATTTGATGAAAATTTCTTAGTCAGGTATTTTTTTTGCTACTTGGGGTGACTAAAATGTACCAAGTGACAGTGCTACCATGTGACTGTGGTAGTCTGATCAATGCCCATTCCAGTTAACATCCTGTTTCACAGAACGTAATGTGGCCACTAAATTGCACATACCTCTATTAAAACTGAAAGGTCATCACAGATATAGTACCCACCTCATTGTATACAGCAAGGTCCCATCATCCTGAATGCGCAGCAGCTTATTAGGCATGGTCATATTGTGTGCAACCGATTTCTTTCCATTATGAAAGAAAGTGTCTGGAGTCCAGATTTTGCTGGCCATCAGGTTATTGAGACGGAGGATGTTCATTGGTCCCTCAAACTTCAATCTTTCATCCTTCCAGCTCTGCCTGAAGAACACGTCTATTGTATACTCCTGTATGAAATGAGAAAATGAAAAATAAATGCAAAAGTAAAGTTCTACTATTCAGCAGTCCCAGAAGACTGAGCTCATGAGGGCAGGAATGCAGGAAACACTCTCCTGACCCTGATTTGACTAATGACACGGCATCATTCCTAAAGATGCCCAAGCTGGCTTCATGTGTCCTATAGATAAAGTGTGTAATAGGTTTTACATTTACCTTGTCATTGGTGGCAGTTGTGTGAGAATCAGTTATTGTTGTGAGCCTTTGGAATGTTTAAATAGGAAATATGGGAAAACATTCTAACATTCAAATATTTCTAAAATATCTTTTTTTTTTTCTTGCAAGGAGAATTACAAGGCAGTTGGCTTTGTCAAATATTATGTCACTTTCAGCTCTCAGCAAAACTTTGATGGGTGTCTAAAATGCTATTTTTAACAAGCTTGTCATTTGTAACTGCAAATGTGGCATTATGCCAATGAGTTGTCACTGTATCGTAATCAGCACAGTGCACAGGGAAACGATACTGCCAGAACTGCCAAAGAGAAACAAATGTGCTGAAATTTTACTCCAGATACTCCAATTTTACTAAGGGATTTCTTCCAGAGAAACATACTAATCTGATTTTTCCTGTAGGTATGTACACACAGATTGGCCAAATGCTGCCATATTTCAACATGTCCATATACTGGTCCGGGAAAGTCCGGAAACAAATACAAATTTATACATTTATCAACCTATTTGAATAATCTGTTTGTATATTCAAGGGTTTGCAGACTACATGGAACACAAAAAAAGTTTTGTCTTCAGTAACTTCCAAACTCGAAAGTTAAGCTGCTGCAATAATGATGATTTATATATGTATATATGTATGTATATATTAGTGCTGTTTCGATCGATTGAACATCGATCACTATCGGCCAATTTCCGTGACAAAACATATGATTGGCATAAGCCGATCAATGCCTTTCATTGCCGATCACAAAAATCGATCACCTATACTTATACACCTATACCTATACACCTATAGGTCTTGTGTGCAGGGTTGTTTCCCTGCCCCCTCTCCTGTACACTACACAGGCAAGTAGGATCAAATCATAAACAAACTTTTGGAACTTTTACACGGTCCGTGAGAGTGATGTAAAGTTTGCATCACATGCAACGAAAAAGTACCTAATGGAGGAAGCACATTAAAATGCTTCAACACAACTAATTTAAAATGTCATTTGCAAAACAAACACCTGGCGGATTATGGTGAGAATATGTGATATATGTGCCGATCGGTGATCGGCAGTGTTTAGCATTCATGGGTGATTGGTATCAGTGTCGGTAGCATGATCAGAGTATCCCTAATATCCTAATATATATATATATGGGGCGGTATGTGTCTTTGCTTACCATCCTTTCTTAAAGTTCTTAACCAATTTGTGATGCTGAGTGCCTCCTTCCATTGGATTACAGACAATATACTAAGAACTGAAGTGCCTTTAATGGATACACTCCCTGAGACTGTTATTCCTTGATTCTGTCTCTCCCTGTGAGTAACCTTAAACATTTTATTAGTTTATCTGTGGTGTAGTAACATATATGACACCATTCGGTTTTCATTATACTTAATCTCATCAATGTTTGGTTGACATAGGTTGACTAATGTTAGCTTCATTTGCCATACTGACACAACACACGTGGCTATGTACAGAGCAGCCAGTGTGCTTACATGGAAATGGTAGAAAAATTGTGAACCATCAAGAGGGTTGCCTGAGCTATTAGATACAGTAAAAGACTGAAAGAGCAAGGATAGTTTGTACCTCTAGTGACAGTACAGTGTATCCGGTTGACCCCGCACAGCAATAATCAGCCTCTGAGGGCAGAGTAGCATTGCAGCAAATAAATAAGTGCCGCCACTTGTCCAGACATCGCTTTCTTTTAACTCGTCCTGTCATCTTCTCACCCTATACTTTCTAATTCAATTTAGTCTTTTATTTTTTTTACTCATTCTTCCCCTTCCTTGGTCTCTCTCATAATTTCCTTATCATCTTTATTATAAAGAAACTAGGGACTAGTGCTATTATTAAGAGCAGCGTGGAACAGCTTTAATATGCCAAAATTACATCCAGCAGCCCCTTCCATCAGTCACTACCTACAGCCCCTCATCCAAGCATGAAGAAAGTCTGTTATGCATCACATACAGACCCTAACACTTGCTAAATGGATCCAGTACAATGCACTGGTGATGTATTATCTATCACAGTCACCTTGGCCACAGGGAGAATGATGACTCCAATTAAAGACTGCACTGCACTGGGCCATAACTGTAACAAGATGATCATGCTTTCTCTGGGTTCCCAGCTTGCATCTTCGTGTCTACCCAGGCAGGAAGACTGGATGGGTAAATTTAGAATTGACAAGGATAATCTTCTATCTCCTCTATAATATAAGTAAATACCTGACTACCCACCTTCCACTAGATTCTATGTAATATAATGGCACAGGGTAATTTTACAACTGATTGGTTCACCTGCTTCCATGCTGTCACAGGCGAGAAATGAGGTGACCGGCGACAGATATAGGTGTGAGTGGGTGAGGATTATTAACAGTACACAAGACAAAAAGCTAGAATGAGCGACAACTAACAGATGTAATAACGATCTAAACAATAAGAAATAAAGTATAAATAAAAGCAACCATGTGCTAATCCAATCCAACGATAACAGACAATGTACCAATATAAACACAGAGGCTTACAACAAATAGGCTTACAACTGATGCCTAAATGACAACTGCTAATACACACTAACATTAGTAAGAGCACAAGCCAATACTAATACAAACACACACTGTTATTAAACAGGATAGGCTACCACAAACAGAGCTAGGATTTACCCCCAGGATAAGGATGACAATTAGTCACCATCCATGTTCATGGTGGTAGTAGGCTTAAGGCTCCTGCAGATGGCGTTGCGCAAGGATGAGTGGGCTATATATGCCTGCGGGGTTTGTGATAGTATTCATAGATTAAGAAGAGGTAATACAATTCAGTAAATGTCTTTATCGATGATTGGAAAATTAGTTTCAAAACGACTGGCACACAGTAGTGATTGCATTTGAGCATGCCAAAGGCCATAGCGTGAAGAAAGCAGTTGAATTTGCAGGTGTATCAAAGCCTACAGTCAAATGGGTCTGTTAGCAGTGGGGCATGGAAGTGGTGTATTTATAGAAGGGGCACTGCAGGCTATAAGTTAAGTTAAATTGTTAAACTGTCCGGCTGTGGAAAGGGAAAAGGGTCAGAGTGAATCTTGACAGATGCTGAAGCTCTCAAGCCTACATCCTTCTAGCATCAGTTATTAGCAGGTCTGTTTACCACCTTCGCACATATGCACAAGTGTCCTCACTGTCTAATAGCTGTTTCTTCTAGTGCTAAATGCTACAACATAATATAAACCCATAATACAAATCTTTGTGTCATGCAGGGGCACCCCTCCTCTGACTGCACTACCACAGACCAAGTCTCCTAGACACAGACAAACGGGGACAATAGTAACTCAGAAAACAGACAGAGAAAAGAAAACCAGTACTCAAAAGTCGACTGTACAGTGGAAATCTGCAGATAGACCTCAACTCATTGTTGACCTGCATCAACTGATGGGACGCCAGTACCTAAGGTCATAGACATAAACAAGGAACTGATGCTCACAGGAACAGATAAATTAATTAGGGACTCCTGCCCATTGGAAGAGGGCAGCCTTGCCTATAAGCAAGAAAATGCTTTGCACACTACGAAACCACCGTGCAATCAAACTGACAAGCCTCATTATGCCACCTTAAGTCACCTTAAGTCTGGTTCAAACCAGACCATGTTCCAGTTATAATAACAATAATAATAATAATAAGAAGAAGAAGAAGAAGCTTGAGTTATATTAGCGATATAGACTGAGAGTTGCAATACAACAACAACATGCTGTGCAACAACAACAATAACAACAACAACAACCATAACAACTCGCCCACCCATATATAAGGAAGGGAATTGAGAAGGCAGCATTACGAATTATGTATAACAGAGGAAACACTGAGAAAACATATGGGTTAGAACTGAATAAAGTTGGGCTTCCACATTCCCTGTGATGCTGTGGTAGTTCAGTCCACAGTCTTGGGGTTGGGGCACTAATGGTCTGGCTCCACCTTCAGAGTGTTGTACCAAAGATAGTAAAAATAGTACTGTGAGAGTGTAAGTAAGCAGATAGACAGGAAAGAAGGACTTCAGAGATGCATGGGGGTGCAAGTCCATGAAGTGCCTTGTATATGAGAGTGAGAATTTTAAATTGAATACAGGCTAATACAGTGAGCCTGTGTCGCTGTTGAAGTATGACAGAGCTGTGGGAGGATTTTCTGATGTGTTTAAGCAGTCTACTACACAATTTGGAATGTGCAATGTGAGTTCTCACAGGGATTTGGAAGGAAGACTTGAGAAAAGGTAGTGGCAGTAATTTAGTCGATAGGTGCTAAATGCATGAATCTGTATTTCTGCATCATGAAAATACAGAGGAATTTAGGCACCCAATACTGCAAAGGTACAAGAGGCAAATTTGACAGCATAATTAATGTATGACTGAAAGGTGGAAGCGTGGGGTCAAGGGTGAACCCTATATTCTGAACAGTGGAGTAAATTACTGTAACGCCATCTATAAAATTATTCACTTTGGCAAGAGCAGCTCTACATCCAATCATCAAGATTTCCGTCTTTTGAACTTGAAAAAATGAGATTCCATTCAGAGTTAAATGTCTTTAAGACATATCACTAGGCAGTGGAATCCTAAGCAGGTGCACAGAGATTATGGCCTTGGTGGTTATAACAAGGGTTGCCATACGGAAAGTGAAAGTGTTCAGACCCCTTTAAATTGATCACTTTTTGTTTTATTGCAGTCATTTGCTAAAATTAAAGTTCATTTTATTTCTCATTAATGTACACTCAGCATCCCATCTTGACAGAAAAAAACAGACATAGAATTTTTTGCAAATTTATTTCAAAAAGAAAAACTGAAATATCACATGGTCATAAGTATTCAGACTCTTTGCTCAGTATTTAGTAGAAGACCCTTTTGAGCTAATACAGCCATGAATCTTCTTGGGAATGATGCAAGTTCTTCACACCTTGATTTGGGGATTCTCTGCCATTCTTCCTTGCAGATCTCTCCAGTTCCATCAGGTTGGATGGTAAATATTGACAACCATTTTTAGGTCTCTTTAGAGATGCTCAATTGGGTTTAGGTCAGGGCTCTGGCTTGGCCAGTCAAGAATGGTGACAGAGTTGTTCCGGAGCCACTCCTTTGTTATTTTATCTGTGTGCTTAGGGTCATTGTCTTGTTGAAAGGTGAACTTTCAGCCCAGTCTGAGGTCCTGAGTAAGAGGTTTTCTTCCAGGATATGCCACATTCATCTTTCCTTCAATTGCACCCAGTCGTCCTGTCCCTGCAGCTGCAAAACACCCCAATAGCATGATGCTGCCACCACCATGTTTCACTGTTGGGATTGTATAGGGCAGGTGATGAGCAGTGCCTGGTTTTCTCTACACATAACACTTAGAATTAATGCCAAAAAGTTCAATCTTCGTCTCATCAAACCAGAGAATCTTATTTCTCGTAGTCTGGGAGTCTTTCATGTGTTTTTTGGCAAATTCTATGCGCCTTGAGGAGAGGCTTCCATCAGACCACGCTGCCATAAATCCCCGACTGGTGGAGGGCTGCAGTGGTAGTTGATTTTTTAAGCCATCAAAACCTACATGCTTAAGTAATAATACCAATACTCAAATCATACTATCTACATTTTTATATTTATTATTTAAACGATTTTTTTATAGTCTAGTTTTGTATTATCTATTTTATTGTACTCTTGTTTGTTTTATTGTACTCGCCGTTTGTAAAGCGGAACACTGGTAAAATAACACCAGCATTTTCGTCACATTTAGCATTAACACTAACATTTTTTCAACATTTAGCACTGCTGATTGTAAAGTGTAAAATGTAAATGATACATTTAAATGCTTAACTTACAAATGATCAATAAATATTTAATTTAAATGTTAAATATAAATCTACATATACATATTTAGGATTAAATACTATATATATTTAATTATTAAATATTTAATAATTAAATATTTATATATAATATTTATATTGATAAATATAAATAAAATACAAATACACAAATATTGCATCTAAATCTAAATGCTACATTTAAATGCTAAATGTAAATCTAAATGTTCAACGCAATGCTAAAATATTTAATATATACGTAAAATTTAAATATTTAATCTATGTATAGGGACATCTATGTATAAATGTAACATCTGAATGCTAAATATATATGTCAATGTTAAATATTTAGACAAAATGCAAATTAGCGTTGACGTGCGTGGGAATTACCAAAGTAAAAGTTCGTCGGCGCAGTATGTTTATCCACATGAAAGACTGCCACTGTAAAGCTGTGGTTGTCTTTCTGCATGTCATGATTTATCAGAAAATATTGCAAGGGCTGTTTTGATGGCAAGGCAGAACTTCAATCATGGCTCTGCAGATTCAGCGGTATCCCTATTAAAGCATTTCACAAGTTTCAGAAAGACTATCTACGTTATAAGCCATGCCGTTTTCCTGTTTGTTGTTTCTATTTAAGTCATAAAGACTTAGAAATTGCTCTGGTCTTGCTCCTGTACAAACTTTTACTTTGGTATTTTCCACGCACGTCAACGCTAATTTGCATATTGTCTAAATATTTAGCTCGACCCAGAACATTTATCTTTAACATTTAGATTTAATATTTAGCTCTAATTTACTTATATATAACATTTAAAGTAAATATTTACCATTTAAACATATATTTAGCATTCAGATGTTACATTAAGATTTGGAATAAATATTTAAATCATACATATATATTAAATATTTTAGCATTGCGTTTAACATTTACATTTAGATTTAACATTTAAATTTAACATTTAGATTTAGATTTAACATTTAAATTTAACATTTAGATTTAGATTTAACATTTAAATTTAACATTTAGATTTAGATTGAATATCTTATTTATATTTATCATTTAAGTTAAATATTTAATCATTAAATATATATAGTATTTATCCTAAATATTTATATGAAGATTTACATTTAACATTTAAATTAAATATTTTGTGATAATTTGTAAGTTAAGCATTTAAATTTTATTAGACACTTTACAATCGGCAGTGCTAAATGTTAAAATGATGTTAGTGTTAACGCTTAATGTGACGAAAATGCTGGTGTTATTTTACAAGTGTTCTGCTTTACAAACGGCGCTCCATAGTATTTTCATAAATTGTACATCCCATATAAACTATATTTATGTCTATATACCAGTATGTTTTATTTGTTATACTTTATACAAAGAAGTTTTCTTTTCATTCCACTTCTGTGTATTTAAACTATTTATAAAATTAATTAGGTAACTATACTGCTTACAAAAATTAAGGTATATTTCATTATGGAATATTTAATTTTAAAGTAAGAGACTGCCCAATGAGGCTGGGTCCATTCCTGTTTCTTGATCCTCCCAAGATTTATTTCTTATCACATTTAGAGAGTTTTTCCTTACACTGGTTGCCCCAGGCTTGTCCAATTAAGGCTATGGGCCCAGATAGTGATAAAGCATCTTTGAGACAAATCTCTGCTGTAAAAAAAAGTGCTATATAAAATTTACTTGACTTGGCTTGCCTTGGTGAGATTGAGTTATCAGGAAAGGTGATACACAGTTTTAATACAGACACAGTGTCCATGCAATGTTAATACAACCCAGTAGATTAAACCAATTCTAACATTAACATTTAAAATGCGTAGCCAACCTTGATACCATGTTAGCTTCTCAACTGCAATCCAGCTGAGGCCAGAATTTAAAAATCAGCTCAGACAGTTTTCGCAGTGCTAAACCTTAGGTACTTACATCTTTTAGAGAGCATATACTTACAGTATGGCCCCAGCATGGAAACAGATCCAAATGAGCTCACGTTCGGTTAGCAATTAGTAGAAAACTCACAGGAAAAGAGAAACTTCAGGTAAAAAAAAACTCGCCTAATAAGCTTATTTAGTATTAATGCAAAGTAGCCACAATTTCAAAACACACAGCAGGAAAGGGGAAAGTCTTTTTTCTGCCTTGACAGGGGATGGCTATGTGGTTGCACAAGTATTAATTTCATAACTAGCTATTCATTCTGTAACAAGTTTTTAATTTGTATGATGGATCATCTTTGGACCCCTTCCCAATCAAGAGTGTTAAGTGTTAAGCAGGGGTTCGGAAGGTCCTCATCAGACAGATGCTCTTTGTGGGCTATGCTACCCTCACCGGGGACATGGAACAAGTGTTACAGCGACTCATCTCCTGTTTCGCAGACGGCTGCAAGTTTGGGCACATAGGATGTCAACAGAGCTCCACTATCTGGGCTTCAGCATGTCTTGCAACCTCTCTTTCAACACAGAGATGAGTGTGTGGATTGGCAAAGCAGCAACAGCAATGGCCCATCTTGTGAAGAGAGTCTGGGACAACACCATAGTAATGACCAACACCAAAATGAGAGTGTATCAAGCATATGTGCTGTGGAGCATGGACCCTCTACCCCTGTTAAAAACCCAGTCTGAACATCTCAAACATGAGCCGACTTAAAAGACTTCTAGGACTTACAGGACAACCCGCAATATGCTACAAGGACGTGTGAAAGCGTGACCTAAGGGTAAGTGGCTTCAACCCCACAGACCTGGTCACGGTGGTCACAGCTGGTGGTCTACTACCAAAGCTGCTGTTAGGGAAGCAGAGGAAAGGAGATAGGCCTGGTGGGGGGAGAGAAGGCACCTGACAGACAGAGCTCTATCTTGTTCTATTGTTTTTGAATAGTCATTCTTAGTGGGAAAATAAGTATTTGCTACCCTGTCGAATTTGAAAGTTTTTCCACCTACAAAGAATGTAGAGAGGTCTGTAATATTTATTGTAGGTACTCTTTAACTGTGAGAGACAAAATCAGAAATTTACATTTTATGATTTAAAATACCTAATTTTATTGCATAAAATAAGTATTTGATCACCTTCCAACTAGTAAGAATTCTGGCTCTCACAGACCTGTTCGTTTTTCTTTACGAAGCCATCCCATTATGCACTTAATTGCACCTGTTTGAACTTGTTACCTGTATAAAAGACACCTGTTCGCACACTCAATCAATCACACTCCAGCCTCTCCACCATGCCCTAGACCAAAGAGCTGTCTCAGGATGCCAGGGACGAAATTGTAGACCTACACAAGGCTGGGATGGGCTACAAGACAATAGGTTGCTTGCTGAGAAGGCAATTTTGGCGCAATTATTAGAAAATGTAAGGAACACAAGATGGCAATCAGTCTACCTCGGTGTGGGGCTCCAAGCAAGATCTAACCTCGTGAGATAAGTATGATTCTGAGAAAGGTCAGGAATCAGCCCATAACTACATAGGGGGGAACTGGTCAGTGACCAGAAGAAAGGAGGCCACAGTCTTAAAGACACAAACAACCTCCTTCTCTCAGTAAGAGCATTGAAGATGGGATGTGACTGGGTCTTTCATCATGACAATGACCCAAAACACACAGCCAGGGCAACTTCCGTCCTAGACAGACCTGAACTCAAATAGAAAATCTTTATAAAAAGCTGAAACTCAATGTTGCCCAGTGACAGCCCGAACCTGATCGATCTGTATGGAGGATTGGGCCAAAATCACAGACAAAAACTACAAAAAATGTCTGAACTCTGTATTGCAAATAAATGTTAAATTCTGTTTTTCTATTGTATCAAATACTCATTTTATGCATTACAATTCAAAAATGTCCCTTTTGTTTCTGAAATAAAAGGGTGTCCTGTGGCTTTGACTCACCCTGTACTTCCTCCAAGCATATTCCTCTGATGTCTGTATGAAGTGCCGACTGTTCGATATAGTATTAGCTCTAATGAGGATTCAGATGACTGTAGGTCAGAAGGAGAATATAAGAAAAGCAGTGCGGGGCAAAGCAGAGAGATTGAGTACGAGATTATATTTTTGTGTGTGTGTGTGTGTGGGGGGGGTGTCTTTAGTTATAACTACCTGGTTTCACCTTTACAGTGAATACTAGTACAAAGCAGGAAAAATTGCCTAATTATCTAACATTAACATTGAATTGGACATGTATAACACAGTATCTTAAAGAGCACACACAACTACCGCTAATACTTTTCCACAGGTATAAATAATTCATAACAGGCTACTCCCAGAGAATGTTCTTTGGTCCTTTGTCTAATGTTGAATGTCTAATGTTATTGGTAAATATTTAAAAAGAGAAATGTATGTTTCTTCCTTGTAAAGGAAGTCACTATCTATGAAGAGTACTAACCTTTTTAAAGGCTGATGGTAAAACACTATGTACCAGTAATCTAAAAACTCTTCAATATCACAATCTATTGCAAGGGTACAAAAAAATGACATCTGTCAAAGCCTTTGAAATAAAGGGAGAAAAAAACATGGACAGTGAGGGAGAAAGAGAGAAAGGTGTGCTCCAGGGAACATGTGAAGGAAAGAAATGGAACAATTTGTCTTTGAGAATGAAAAAATATATCAAAGCAAGGCATGGACATGCCTGCTTGAGCCTGTCTGTTTTTCCTGTGAAATGAGAGCAGCCTATAAATGAGTGAATGTGAGTGAAAAGTAACAAATGCTTTATTATCTCCCTAGACCTGGATAGACGTAGTAGTTCACAGGTCTCAGTCCAGGACTAAGCCAATCCTGCACTTTAGCAGCTCTCTGCATGTGGAATGGGATGAGAGAGAAAGAACCGGGGGATGTGAGGGGGGATGTACCATGCTGGTTTGTGATTCACCACTCTTTGAAGCAGCAGGGGCAGTGTTTCAGTTTAATCTTACATAGACAGGACAGAAGTGAGTTACTCCAGCAGAGAACAGCACCAAGGGATCATGTACTAAGCCTCTGAGAAAACCTCCAGCACCATGTAAGACCAAGGTATTTAACTATTATGAGAACAAAACAGCTTGAATGAATGCTGGCCAACATATTATGTTGTAATAAAAACAATTTATACACTGCCCATAAAACAATCTAAAAAACAAAAAAGCAAACAAAAACATCAACTGCTCAAAATTAAAAGAAGATAAGCATCAAGGCTGTTCTCTGTACTGATACCCGGGTGTGGGAATGAACTTCCACTGGATGTCCGAATGTCTGAGTTTCTATGTTGCTATCTTCAAACGCCTCAACTCTTCACTCACTGAAAACTGCCATCACCTAATATTAAAAATTCTATTTATTACTGTTTGTGGATTTAGCTGTGTTTTTGGCTTTATTGTTTTCTTATGCTGTTGCTTATTTGTAATAGTATGAGGTAATATCTACTAAGAATACAATTTCTGTAAGTTGCTCTGGAAACGGCCATCAGCTAACTGCTGTAAATATAAAGCTTGGACCATGAAGCTTATGTTATAGGAAAATACCTTTCCTGTCATTAAGCCAAATATTGGGATTTGTTTAAAACCAGCTGGATCTTGACTGGAACTGTGGTTTTTTGGCAACAAACAATGAAGGTGAATGGGGTTAGCTCTAATGTGGCTTTAAAACAGAGAAAAAGACAGTAAACACTTGTGACACACACACACACACACATGAAAACCACAATTTGGTTAAATATGGTTAAGTTATACAATGATGGTGTGGAAATCTGTTTAAAATGTCATAATTTGGTCAATTTCCATCAAATTTTAATAATTTCAGTATGCAAATCTCTGTAGTTTTTATTTATATATTTAGACTTAATGTTTTTTAATGAATTCTTAATTAGGTTTTGTGAGAACAGCCCCTCACATATGTTGTATTCTCAAAAGTAAAGCTGTCACAATGAGTATGCTCTAGGTCTAAAAGTTCTCAGTAAATACTGTCTCAATAAAATCAGAAAGGGTGAAATATGTTGCTACTTACATCTGGAAACATAACCCATTTTGCAAACCAATGAATGCCAAGTACTGACTGCAGTGGCCTAGCAGTTAATGTACAAACTCTTGACCAAAAGGCCCAGGGTTTAAATCTCACCAAGCTGCCACTGTTGGGTCTCAAGCAAAGCCCTTAATTGCTTGGAGTATAAGACTGTACTAGTTGTAATTACTCCTGGAAAAGGTCACCTGATAAATGCAGTAAATGAAAATGAAATAACAAAGTAAAGAGCATTACTTAGCCCATATCTATGTATGTAGAAACACAGCTAATGCTGCCCATAACTATACTGTTTTTATATTATTATTAAATATACATATATATTATTTGAAAGTAAATTTGGCTGATAATCAGTATTAATTATAATATTCAAAACTGTGCACATTACTGGTGAATTACTTGTTACAAATATTAGAATATCTAAAATATTGATAAACATTACATACTACATATTGGTTTGTCATAGGATGTGGATATTTTTTTATGTTCATTGGTTTTCTTTTTGCGAATCTTCCTTTTACTGGTGTTTCTAACTGAACAAGACTTACAAGAGTGACACATAAACACCTCCTGCATCTGTTTGTGAATGCATTTATGTTTTGTGTCACCCCATGCTGTGGCTTCCTCCATTATAATACTTGCTCTGATTAATACCTACTCCATCCTTTGGCTGCATCTGAATTTGAATTTATAATGGAGACATCTGCTCTCACACAGAGAGCTGCTTCCTCTGGCTTATCATAGGCTACGGATCTAATTCGTAGTGGCATGGGTGCAGTCAGGTGGCATCACTTTTCATTTTGTTACCCAGTATGACAGGGCTTGATACTGACGGGGCCACCGTGGGCCTCTGTCAATTTACTCCCGACCCCTACGCAGATGAGTAGTCATGGTTCAGAGATAAAAAGAGGGAAGACAGACAACAACAATGCTCTTGCATTGATATCCTTTCAGTGTGCATCAGATGAAAATAAGGAATTCAATTCCTTGTTTGTAAATACATACCCTGCTATCACATGAGTGACGGTTTGGCTCTGGGTCACACATTTTAATTGGGCCACACAGCACTGTGGAATGATTTCACTGACTTACTTCTGGCTGCCAGTCCACAGAGAGACGCACTTGTCGAGCCAGATTTGGGCCAAAATGCAAATTCTGCGCAAGCATTACCTATGGTAGGCTACATGTATGCCACATACGTCTACAGCCTGATCCTCTAGTGAACCTTTACTGCAGCTACCAATAATTGGGCCAAATTTGGGCCACAACACCCTTGCCATTGCCATAACTAGCCCACAATAGTCCTTACTGAGCCACATTTGTCTCAGAACTGTCTGCTGTAAGTGTATAGCCATTGCCATAACCGCTTTCATTATGTTTCCTCTGTAGCCAAGGATTATTATTTAAGTGTATGAAAGAAATACCCATACAATTTTTTCAAAAGCAAATACATATTTTTTTGTGTCAATTCTAGTGATACACTTGGGGCATGGAAACAAGCAGACGAAGCAGATACATGTTATTTATTCGCTTCATGGCCAATAGACTGTGATTACCCCTCCCCCTCTTAATTAGAGGGGGTTTAGCAGTATCAACCACACTGAATGCTAACTCCTGTGTAAAAACAATCATACAGCAATGCAGTCTCCATACAAACACACTGGCAATAGGTTGTACTGAAAAGCACAATGTCACTTTTAACATGAAACTATCATAGGCTGGCTTAGGTTGCCGTGGTAAACCAGGCATGCTTATGCATTGCGTAAACTTGTATGAACAACAACCAGTCAGTTCTGATAGCCTACACAAGGACTGCATAGTGCTGTTGGATATATGGTAAAATGCCTGCACTCGCATACAGTGCTCACTGCTGAGGTCAGAACTACTACTAGGACTGCAAGGACTGGGTTTCCATGACCAAGCAACTGGACTCAAGCCTAGGATTGTGCCTGAATGATGGCAACTGAGGTTTTCTCAATTACAGCAAAACTGGACTCACCACAACGTGATGGAAACACATTGAGGTGACTAATCATGCTCGTTTGGAGGAGTTTCAGGTGCTAGAATAATACTGCTAAATGTACAGCATCGCCTCTAAACTTTGACAAAGGAAGAATAATGGGAATTATGGTAAAAGCCAAGTGACTTTCCAGAAAACAGGGCTCGTCACGTGCAGTCGTTAGCAAAGCCGGTAACAGCAGCATGGCCTAAAGTCGATATGGACTCTAAGGCAAATGTATATGCATATGTATATTGTTTAGAGATGAAAGGAACAATCGTTAAGATCTGAGAATTATTATTTGGTGTGAAACAAATGAACGATATTGTGCTTGATAGGCAATCTGCTACAGACCTGTGTAAGCTCCATTTCTGAATTTCCATCTAGCATTTCATTTAGGGAATGCTTACCAGAAGGAACCTGGTCCTGGGTCGAATAGAGTTTTGGCCGAGACAAGTCATTGACTCATAGTGTAGCTCCAGTTTAAGCAAGTGCAGAGCACTGCGCAAACATTTCTAGTCAGAAATGGGTTGAGAATTAGACGAGTTCCGAGGTGATAGAAAAACAAGCAACACAATTTCAAACGCAGCCCATGTTTTATCTCTTGCTAGATCTAAAAACGCCCAGCCCTGCCCTTGATCAATATTGGCTATCAGCTTATTATGCTGAAAGGTGATCAGCGATCGATATTGGCCCCAAAACATTAATCAGTCCACCTTTAATATTTTGGTCATTTTGCTTGACTAGTATCTAGTAAAAAGGGTAGTAAAGCACTAATTATCCCTATCTATGCACTTTAGAGTAGTAAAGTAATAATCCCAACAGTGATATTTGCTGTGTACCTCAATGAGCAATGCCAGGGAAGTTCAAATCCACCAATTTCCAAAGGACATAATGTGAATAAAAATACATATTTGGAATGTAAGACGTGAAAATTTGTTATTGTCACCCACGGTGATGTCATGCAAGGTGGAAGCGATACCTGGAATGGTTATTCAGAGCTGTTACAGTGAAGTCAATTGTCTGGGAGGGAACACAATGACCACAAGATGAATTAACTGAAGGGGAAAAGACGGATGAATTGTAGCTTCAGTGCCACGATTATGACGCAAAACCAGAACCATCAGATTTAGATATGGTTTATAAGAAAATAGAGGTCCAGTAGCTGATGAGAGAAGACAGAAGAGCTTCCAAAACAGGCTGAATGAGGTTACGCAGAAGCAGTTTGTTTGGCTTGGATAGGTTTTAGCACTGAATGATTTTATCAGGTACCAGGTACTTATTATTTCATATGATAATGTTGATTATGTATCTATGAAATGTTCTTGCATTCTCTTTTTCATTATGGCATTTGCAGACCTAGATTGTGTATTGTGATTGTGATTGTATCTAGAATAATATTAATTGACTGAGATTTATATTCAATATTTCCCTAATTCATTCTTTTATTAAACATATTTATACTGGGCGGCCAAGGAGAGCAATATGTGGGTGTATTGCAAACACAGGACTATATTAAAGAAAATCAATTTAAAAAGGAAGATGAAAAGAAGATTAACCTATTGAAAATATCAATTTTGCTGGCAGGAGTTTTTTTTATGTCAACCAGCATACGCAAAGGACAACAATTACGACAACCATTGGTTGCTGCTGAAATCATTGTGAGAAAAACAGTGAAATATTCAAGGCACAGTAGCTTGTATAGACTATCCAAACCTTACTTGATTACCAGGTACAAGCTGTGCAATCTGTTCACAGAATACGAAAACGTTTTGTGCATAACCCCTGTAAATCTTAATATTACTGTAAAGAATTAAATTGATTCTAAATAGTTATGTGCATTCAACTTGGTGGTGAAGTGTCCCTGGACAAAAGAAACCAATGCAACAGCCTTATTATTCGACATTATTCAATTACCTTATTAATGCTCTTGAAAAAAAAAAACAGAGCACCTCCTTCGTTAAGCACATATGGCGGTAATGTTGAAATCTTATAATATTACAGATACTGAAGTGTCAAGTCACTTCAATATATGTGGTCTTACCCGTCGGATGTAAATATACAAACCGCATTTTACAGCCTGCACATTTATCTCATAAGGTCTTTTTAAACTCACCATGTCAGTGTCCGAGACGGGCCCAAAACTGGTCACGTAGATATCGGTCTTCACAGTTGTGACCCGATCTGAAAAGGTTTAGGGGTTGGGAAAAGAAGTTGAATGTCATTAAATAAAATGCTTTTGAAAATACACTTTATTAATATACTTCAGGGAAAAAGTCTTTTGTTAGCTGGAATGGTAGAAATTCTGAAAGCACTGTTGTACACGGACTTCATTTTCTGCCCTATTAATAGACATAGAGCTTATACCACTATGAATAAACTTCTACGAATGTACTTCTGTGTACCCCAGGGCTGTGTTTATAGGTTCTGCTATGCACTTGGCATTAAAGGAGTCCTATCATTATGTTTGTCATTAAATAGATACCTGTTACACTTTAGGTCTGTCTGTCTGTGCCCTTTTTTGTGTCCTTCCTGTTCACAAATGGCTGACTGAGAACGCCCCATCCTGCTTTTTGTTTTCTCTATCAATGCTCAGACTCAATTGCTGATTTTAAAGCACTGCTAATTATTCTAAACCACATGCTATTGAAAAGGTTTCTGGGATCATGGTCAGTCTCTAAGGATGTTAAACTTCCACTGTAAAAGGCCAGCACAAGTCTGACTCATACACAAAGTACCACATAATGAATAAGAATTTCAGTGCAATTTCAGTAACGCCTGCTGATAACAACTGCGGACAGTAAATCAAGCATACAACCATGGAAATGAGAACGTGACTAAATATACTGTATTTTGATACTGAAAAGTATTTTAATCAGCAATTTATTACTTATTAAGCAGAAACCACTAATAGAAATGAATGATCCATGCATTTTTTAAAGGTTTTTTTAGGATCAGTTCATAGAACAAAGGTTTGTGTTAAAGCAAAATAATACCCAAGATAAATATTTGAGTTTGCGCCTTAGCATCTGTTCAAACAACATCTGTTTTATATATTGGTGGTATATTGGTGCCCTATCTAAGATCCTGGTCTTGTACCCTGGTCTTGCTCAGGCTAGCCCACAGCCCTATATATA
>JAUZST010035137.1:0-28151 GCA_034779995.1 Parotocinclus haroldoi | reverse complement strand
AGAGAGACAGAGAGAGAGAAAGAGAGACAGAGAGACAGACAGAGAGAGAGAGAGAGAGAGAGAATGAGAATGAGAGAGAGAGAGAGAGAGAGAGAGAGAGAGAGACAGAGAAAGAGAGAGAGAGAGACAGAGAGAGAGAGACAGAGAGAGACAGAGAGAGAGAGACAGAGCGAAAAAGGTGATTTTTCTTGTCTTTCCTTTTCTCATTGCGGTGTTAGAGCCAGGCTATGAGGATCGTGCAGACGGTGGGCCAAGCATTTGAGGTTTGCCATAAACAGAGTCTGGACACTGCTGATGGTAAGTAGGTCCAGTAGCAATAGTGAAAACAAACGGAATAAGAGATTCATCCACGCTGTCACATTCCATTTCTGGCTATCCACCACTGTACACAGAAGCAGATTCGAAGGTCTTACCGACATAAGAAGCTCCCTTTTGTACTTTAAGTTCACAATGTTTTAATTGGTACCCACCGACAGAATGGTTGCTACAGTGTGTGGAGGAGAAGGAGAAGGCGGAGAAGACTTCAGATCCTGACAGCAACGCTAAGGAAGCGGTGCAGAACAGCAATGCAAAGGTAGTTTGTACGTTTAATCTGGGTTTCATGTTTCGGCTGATCTGTGTATAACGTCTCTGGTATCATATAATAACCATAACGCAATAAGATGTTCATTTTGGGCGTGACCTTCATACTTTAACAATAAAAAAAAAACTTAAGTAAAGGAAATCTCTTTCTGTCCACAGCCTTCTGAGGATACAGTGGTGGAAGTAGAACTGGCTGCAATGGCAGACCCTGAACCCGAGCATCTCTCGCTTAGCCATCGTGTCCAACTTCTCCAGAAGCAGCTCAGACAGCAAGAGCAGAAGTGCCATGCTGCATCGGCACAGGTAAATGCATGACACACACACACTAGAGAGGGCTGCTTTGGTTATACTACGCTTTCAAAGTCTGTTTTTAGAGCATAAATACCCCCCAGATATGCATCCTTGGTGGTAGGTGGTATGGTCCGAGCTGTCCAGACCAGCCTCTCGAATATGAATGAATGAACGACCGAAGGGCAGATGCATTTTCCTGTATGTCTCTCTAGTTTTTGGGGTGGGGTAACATACCCATGGGTAAGCTTATCCACCCTGGAGTGCAAACCCAATGTGGCTCCACCTCCCTGGACTGTGATCGTCCTGATTGATGCGAACGTGGATGCTTGCTTTTTCATTTTCTCATTTCCCAGGCCGTCCTGCTCCAGCAGCAGTTGCGTTTGGAGGCCCGGGCTCGGGCGGAAGCTCAGACTCGAGCTCAGCAGCTCCTGCAGCAGAACGGCGAGCTCCTGAAGCACATATCCACTCTGATTTTACACGTCCAGGAGCTGGAGCTGCGTACACACTCGTCCTCCTCCAACAGTAAGCCTTCTCCTTTCTCGCTCGTACTCATTCTGGTCGGGTCTTACTGCGATAAAGCAGTGATGAGAAGGAAGCTTGTGGTTCCTTTTGAGTGCCCAGTCTGAATGTTCTGGTCCGTTACCAAAGCCGTGCTCCCTGATCTTTTCACACTGGCCCATGATCACATTTCTCGTTCTGGAAGGGTCCCAAAGATTAACGTGACACGACCTCTCTGTCCTGCAGTGGGATCTCAGGACAGCTTGTTGGAGATTGCGCTGAGAGCCAACGTTCCACGTTTCCCACCTCCCGAGGAGCCTGACCCGGTCCATCTGGACGATTTTGGCGTCTTTCAAGAACAGTCAGACCGCAAGAAGAAGCCAGAGCAGGACCGCGACTCGGGTCAAGGCCCGGAAGATGACGCAAACGATAGTTCCCCTACAGAGAACCTGTTCTTTAGCGGTTTGCAGATTGCTGGATTCAGAGAATCTGGGATCGCGTCCGGGTACGAGTCCAATACGGACGAGAGCGACGACAGGGACAGCTGGGGGCAATAAGCGATCAAAAAGCACGGCGCACTCCCAAAGACCAATCATAGGGATTTAGTTCACCTTCATATCCATGAGAACTGGACCAACACGCTTATGAGGTCACTAGAATGAAGATCCGTTCTCGGAAGCGTTTAATAGGAATCACTGTCGGTGGATAAGAGTGAAAGGGGGTATGAAGGGTCTGAACGGGACGCTTTATGACTCATCCAAAAGCAGTATATAATGGATAACAATGTTGTGATCGCTGTAAGCCTTTGCCAGCCGTACACCACCAGCGCCGCTCATACGCTAAGCTTACAGAAGCTCTCCTTGAAAATGCTGTACTCTGCACATATGACATATTCTGTATCTGTATGCTACCAATAAAATGGCTCTATATTGTATGGAAGGTGTTCTAAAAGTCTTAATGCCATCTACTCCGGGTCCAGGACCTAGCAAACTATCCATTATGGCCCGACGAATCGTCCGGGGGCTAATAAATTCTTAGGTCTTATTCACAAAGGACTTGAACCTCAAGTGGTGGCCTCATATTTTAGTTTGCCAAGCGAACTAGTGCTGCGTTACCTAACAAGTTGGACTTTGCTACATTACCGGCCACCTCTTCACCCCCTAATTCCAAATTAGTACTCTGATGTGAATGAGCTACACAGTGCATCATATGGGGCGGTATAGTAAACCACACACACACACACACACACACACACACACAAACATATGATTTTCTTCCTTACATTGCTTTTTTCTGTCCAGGGTTTCTGGAGTGACTGGATGTCTAATTTCCCCTGAGATTTATAGGATAGATATATATGGACATAAAGTACTAGAAACTTGTTTTTGCTCAATCTATGTAATTATTTATACATCTGTTACGTACTGCCAAAAATACTAGTGTATTCCGTGTTTTCGATATAAGAAAAAATATTGTACAATACGATTTACACATTTTCAGTCTACACATACATCTTTCATATTAATACTGTGTGAGCTGTTTATTTACATATGGTTATTTTTAAAGTATCACTATCATTAATATTGTTGTAATTATAAATATAATAATAATAATTATTATAATAATAGAGAAGGAGTAAAATTCATAATAATAATAATAATAAGGTAAAAGTAAAACTAGTAATAATAATAAAGAAGGAGTCAAATTAATAATAATAATAATAATAATAATAATAATAATAACGTTATTATAAGTGTAAAGCTAATAATAATAATAATAATAGAGAAGGAGTAAAATTATTATTATTATTATTAATAATAATAATAATAATAATAATAGTTAAGGAGAAAAATTAATAATATAATAATAAGAATAAAAGTACTAATAATAGTTATTATTATTATATTGTTGCTGTAGTAATTATAATAATATTAATAACAACAATAATAATAATAATAATAATAATAATAATAATAATAATAGAGGAGTCAAATGAATAATATAAGTAATAATAATAATAATGAGATTAAAACTAATATTAACTTTATTATTATTGTGTACATAAATAATAACATCTGACTTTGTATGGAATATTTTAATTAACAAACTTGATATTTTTAAAGATCAAAACTATTTGTTATAAATATATGTACTGATCTCATGCAGTAAGCATAATTATTTTCATATATTTGCACTGCTTAATATGTATGACATAAAGCAAATCTCTTAGGTGATTTAAGTAAAAAAAAAGGAAGAAGTAGAAAAAAGAAAAACAAGTAGTAGTAAATGGCTTCTGTGTCTTATAATTGAAGCCTTATGTGAGCTGCTGACCGTAAACCTTTTTTTTTTTCCTGCTATGGCTTGAGTCTCTCCGTCTCACTCTGGGGTGAAACAGGACTGTGCTTGTGTCTTCTCGAGCTAAGCTACAGGTCTGGATTTTAAGTTCATGGAGTTTGCGATGTAACCGTAAGTTCATAACTTTCCTCATGTATTCGTTAGCAATATTTCCATTCAAGTCATTTACATGAACAGCGGTTCATTAGCGTACTTTAGACGATTGAGGCGATTAGTGTGTGTTTACAGTTCCTTGACCGTTCTTAATTTAGAAAACCAATACAACATTGCTTGACCTGGTGTGCCAAAGTGTTTGCATAAGAGCGTGCAAGAGAATTGTGGTTATAATCCTAATCTATGACTAGTTATCCAGGATCAGTCGAATTGCAGAGACGCTTGAAGTTGGCATGGCTGCTACATGAGACTTAATGCAATAATTCTGGTGTGTGTCATTAGTTTAGACAGCATGCCTATGATTATGCTTTAGATAACGATCAGATCACAGGTACAGTCCATCTGTGCTAGGGAGTGCACAAACTTTTTCCCAATCTGTGGTTAGGGCCCGAGTGGCGTGTGTTATTCATATATCGTCTCTTCCTCAGTACCGAGAGTTAATGCTTAAACGAAGACAGGTTACGCCACAAGCAAATAAGTTATTTTACATTTTACAGTTTCACGCTTTTAGCTTTTTTTTTTTTAGTTTATTTACGTTTCTTTTTATGGTTACCCCCCGAAAGGGCCGATGGGCCTGTGGATGGGTGCCGTGTAAGGAATTCGTGCGGATTCGTACCCCGTCAGCCAATCAGACGTTGGTATTTTTTCGTAAACCTAAAATGAACGTAGATTAGCGTTAAACGTTTGGCTACCTTCTCTTTCAAATGGTGTTTTGCATTTCGTCGCTGCTCTAGGTGGCGCAACTGTTCACGCCCTAAAATGTCCGGGACGCGGTGGCCCTTCGTTCTGCTCGTTCTCATCAGAGCGGCCAGGGCACAGGTCAATCCAGGTAAGAATGGCATTTAGAAATTGTTTCGATGTCTCGTTTGGGTCTCTCAGCCAAAACCCAAAACAAATCTGTAATTGAGAGAAAAAGAAAAGATCTATAGTTTGTGTTAATGTTAGGAAATAAAGATGTGCAATAAATCTCTGTATTCTGTTGGTCCGCGTGTATACGCTGGGTCGGTGGGCGGTGGGGTGGCGTTATTTTGGGTGGCTGGCGTGCCTGACCGATATACCAAAAAAAAAAAACCCTCTGTATTCCAGTACAGGAACCATATCCATCCAGCCATTATCTTCCACACGGGGAGCCGGTGCCCACCCAGCAACTTTGGGCGCAAGGGCAGAAACAACCCTAGACGGGGCGCCAATCCATCGATGGGCACACACAAGTAGTCACACACTAAGGGCCACTTTAGAGACACCGATTAACCTAACACGCACGTCTTTGGACTGCGGGAGGAAACCGGAGTACCCGGAGTAAACCCAGGCAGACACGGGGAGGGCACGCAGACTCCACACAGAAAGGGCCCAGGCCGCCCCGCCCTGGGATCGAACCCGGGAGCTTGTCGCTGTGAGACAGCGGTGCTACCCAGAACCATATCCTGTTTTTTTAAACATGGTGGTGGTAGCATCATGGATCGTGTTAACTTAAAGTGCCTATAGTGTGCCAGTGTTATCTCTGTGCTCTTGTCACATAAAACAGAAAAAAGCAGCATCATTTACGACCAATATTTATCACTGGTACAGAAACCGGTAAAATACCATGTGAGTTTACCATCGAGACCAGTACCAGTCTCTAAAGAGCATAAGGTCCAGGATCGGCGTGAAACATCGAATGTTTGGCCTCTTTTTTTTTTTTTCCAATTATGAAAGTTTCAAAATATTTTATATTATACTATATTTTGTAATTGAAATCCAGAAAAGGGCTGAACCAGAGCGTGGTACAGTGAACAAGATACCAAAAAGTTACAAATAAATGTAAAAAAAAAACACCCAAAAATACCTGTAAAAGAAATTTTATTAACTTCTGAGCGAGCGTTTTGACTCCCAAAGCAGATTCTGTCTCACTTTCTTTTTTTTTTTTTGCTGGCTAACATATAAAGGCTCTCTGTGTCCATGTCTAGGCCTCCTGGAAGGTATTTGGTATTTGGGTGTTTACTTTTGGGGTGTGGGTTCAAGCCGTGGGCTTCGTTCTCCTAGAAAGTAAGTCAGTAGCAAAAACAAACCCACCTAGTGTACTTGAGCGAAAGGTGTTCTGTTCATCAGCTCACACACACACACACACACACACACACGCGCGCACACACACACACACACGCGCGCACGCACACACACACGCACGCTGCTCGGAAATTGACAGTCTTATGTCTCCATTGTGATCTAAGTGAATGATCTTTTTGACAGTATTTATATAGTGGGTACTGAGAATAAAGTTAAGTCAAGTCAGACTTATTTCTGGAGTGCATTGGTGCACTGACTCAAAGCAGCTTTGCAAAATGATAGCATACTAAAAGGCCGAGCCCAAATCGAGCAAGCCTGGGGTGACGGCGGAAAGGAAAAACTCACTAAATGTTGGGAGGACCAAGTCTCTGAAAGCGACCCGACCTCCTCGGGTTGACCTTGCTGTTAAGTGAACTAGTTGCGTTTGTTTTAATATCAGAATTAAGTAAGCAATGACAGTTCATAAATAATGTAAAAGATATTCGTATCGGCAAATGTTTGGAGTCGCTTTAGGATATGGAGTTTTCGGCGGGAAACAGGGACATGAGCTCGGAGAGAAAAGAGAAAGCGTAGTTACGTATTGATTAAGAGCACGGAGTCTATTAACAATCACTGTTGCCACGTGCAGCGTGAAACTCCGGCAGCACTACCTATAGCAGCATAGCTAGAAATGCTGAGTGCATGTGCAGATTTCTTTAACTGGAACCTATAATGGGACTAATCCACCACTGTGTGTGTGTTTGGTAGCTACATGCAGGTATCCACTGGGGATGACCGGAGGCAAGATTCAGGACGAGGACATATCTGCGTCCAGCCAGTGGTCAGAATCAACCGCTGCTAGATATGGCAGGTAAATACGTTCCGTGCTACGTACCTAGGCGCAAACAAAAAACAGATCCCAATTAGAAATGCATATTCACAGCCCAGTTAACAATAGTAGCTATAGAGAAGATCAGAGGCCACTGTAATGGTCACCTTATGGTCAACGACCTGTTTGTTTCTTTCATCCGTTCATCGTTTTGTCCGCTTAGTCCTAGTCCTAAGTCCTAAGTCACCCAAAGAGGTTTGCTTCCTTTTCAAGTCTTGGTCCTGAGAAGTTTTTCCTTACGATGTTTGAGAAGTTTTTCCTGGCCGCCGTCGCCCTAGGCTTGATCAGTTTGGGTTATTTTTTTAGACGTTGGAAGATATTCTAAAATTGCACCGATACTCTGAGACAATGTTCCATTGCTCTTGAAAGTGCCCTAGAAATAAATCTGACCCGACTTCAGATCCATCGTTTTTTTTTTTGTTTTTTTTTCTTCATTCACTCGATTCACCTGCTCAAGGAAGGAAAAAGACCCGAGAAGAAACGTACGGAGAAACTTTCAACAAGAAAATCCACCTTAAAATCTATACCATTTTCGCTGAATGTCACTGCAGTTTCAGCTGCCAAGGAGACCTTGTGGTGGCAGGCTGTGTTTTGATGGTAATTTCCTGGAACTAATGGACTGTCCTCCACTATAATTTTCCTGCGTTTTGGGCTGAACGAGTTAAAGTGTTCGGTTCAAGTGTGTCTGAGTAAACATTCGAAAGTCCCTGTTAAGATAGGATTACATGAATCACAGCCTGAGTGCAACCGGAGTACCCTGAGTAAACCCCCCCAGGCACGGGGAGGACATGCAGACTTCACACTGAAAGGAGGCCGCTCCACCCTGGGCTTGAACCCGGGACCTTCTTGCTGTGAGGCAGCGGTGCCGCCCCACCGAGCCCCCGGGCTACCCCCTTTTCACTTAAATTTCACCTGAAAAACTCTCAACATTAAAAAGTGTTTAAAAATCTGATAATGTTTTGACATTTAATTAGTGGAGTACCTGGTTCGGATAACCATTAACCAGTATAAACTTGCTCAGGTACAACCAACCACATGCATGAATTGGTCCCCATTTGGCATCGACTCTAGTTGCTCTGATTGCTTCGGAATAAGAATTCGAATAAAACTAGCTGTTCCTTGGGGATCCTGCCTCAGGTGCTGCTGCATGGTAATGTACAGAACACAGGCCATTTGGTGAAAGTGCTTTTAAAAGGGCGTGGTTCAAAGGGCGTGCACGACCAACACCGTACCAAAATCGGGTCTTCCTTCCAAACTGGATGACCAAGCCTGGAGGATATCGAGCCAGTTACGTGGTTGAAGGACTTGGTCGATCTGTGCGCGTGATAACAATGTCACGAGCTGTCCACCACTCAGAATATAGCATACCTACTGTGAAGCATGGTGGTGGAAACATTATAATGTGGCGAATGGGCAATTGTTCCAGACGGGAAATCTATGCTGTCAAGCAAGCCCAAAGTTTTAAGGAAAACCTGGCACCCTCTGCAAGACAGCTGAGGATGGGCAGGTGACTCAAGTTCCAGCACTAGTTGGATGTCCTTGAGTGGCCAAGTCAGAGCCCTGGCCCATGTTTGATCTCTGAGCAGGCCATTGCCACTCACCATGAAGTCAGACTGAACGTTCATAATTCCGCACGGACGACTCTGCAAATAGAGACATATCCAAACAAACAAAGTAATTCCTGCATCAATTTTTCACATCTCTTTGTTACTTATCTGGTTCACTTTAGAAATAGATGACGCATGCTATGGGGTTGCCATGTACCAAAAAAAAAAGGTTGTTCTGTAACAATTTCCTGTAATTCCGTTCCTATGAGGACTGTATACCAGATACGGGTTACGGATTTCAGAATCCTGATCCTGAACCAGACAGCGAACTAGTCCCAAACAGCCCGTGCTTTCCTGTTTCTTACTGAACCTCTCCGAAGGCTGGACTTCCATGACGGCGACGGCGCATGGTGCCCGGAGGCAAACGGTGCCCGGAGGCAAACAGAGTACCTGCAGATCGACCTCCGCACTCTTCACTTCATTACCCTGTTGGGCACGCAGGGACGGCACGCAGACGGCGCGGGCAACGAGTTCGCTCAGCGCTACAGGATCAAATACAGCCGCGACGGTGCTGGCTGGCTCTCCTGGCGTGACACCAAAGGCAGCCAGGTAAGCCTGTGGATTTGGTCGATTGGTGTACCGTTGCTCCAGGCTGGTAGCGCTACACTTGTACATCATGTCTTCGCAGATTATCGACGGGAACAAGAACGCCTACGACGTGGTGCTGAAAGACCTGGAGCCGCCGATCGTTGCCCGCTTTGTACGCTTCATGCCGCTCACCGATCACTCCATGAACGTGTGCATGAGGGTGGAGCTCTATGGATGCGAATGGCTAGGTAAAATCTCATTCCTTTGCAAGTCGAACCCTTGAGTCCTCACGTTCCAATGCCGTAACGGTCGGAGTCAAGGGGCAGGGAGGCAGCTTGAAGAGGAAACGCTTCCGGAGAGACCTCAAGGAGGAAATAAAAATCACACGGCTGTTATTCCATATTCCGTATTCCACAGTCTGGTTACTGGAGGATCTGCCAGCCATCGCCTGGAGTCCATTATAAGGGGCAGCGAGTAGCCAGCAATCGGTGGGGGGATCTAAGGGGGTTAGAGGAGCTCCATAACACCGAACCTTGACTGGCTTTAAATGTAATGGGCGATATTTCAACCCTATGAGATGATACTGGGAGCCAGTTCAGGTGATCGAGGCTGATGTGGGCAGAATCCTTTTTTGAGACGTTTGAGTTTGAGATGTAATAGAGTTTGCTCATACTTTTAGCCAAGAGACCAGCAGGGACAGAGCTCATCCTCAACGTATTGCTTTTGCAGATGGCCTCGTGTCCTACAGCAGCCCCGCTGGCCAGGAGATGGTCAACAACGGACAGCGCATCTACCTTAATGATAGCGTGTATGATGGGACCATAGATTACAGGTGAATCATTTCAGCAGCACCTGCAGCCGACTACTTTTTCACAGGGCTGCACAGAAGTCTCAGGACACCACTGGATTGGATATGCCATCGTTTTTGGGCAATTGTATAACGACCATGTATAGTGTCATATTTGTCAGTCAGTGCATTGGAATACAAACAGAAAATGCAGGCATGGCGAATGCAGTATCAACAACTTTTAATTAACAGTCCATTATGGGAGAGTTTATTTTGACGTACCCCCTAATTTCGTGAGGGGATACGCATTCAGTGTGACCTCCTTTCACACTTGAGCAAAAGCAGCATCAGGCAGCTTCATCGCGATGCTACAGTCTGAAGAAGCTTAATCAGGAACGGTCTTTATGGCAGGACAGCAGCCGAGGAGCCACTTTTTCCAGACACAGAACAGGGAGGAAAGAGAACTACGTTATATTTATGCTCGTGTTATATTGCGAAACCATCAAATCGGATGGTGGCCTAATACTTTTGCACAGTGCCACATGTTCCCAGGTATGACCGTATAGAGAGCTGAATGTGATTCATCCTTTTCTGATACCAACGATGAGGAGAGCGACCTGTTTTCTAAAACAAATGGCAAAAACAAGTATTTAACGCAAATACTGAGCAAGTTAACGAGAGGCTGAACCCGACTGGCCTGCTAGTTAGTCAAGCTTTTCTGTGTTTCCGTAGTTCTTGGCTTATTATCTGTC
Organism: Parotocinclus haroldoi; assembly: GCA_034779995.1. NCBI lineage: Eukaryota > Metazoa > Chordata > Actinopteri > Siluriformes > Loricariidae > Parotocinclus > Parotocinclus haroldoi. The sequence goes on along the minus strand of JAUZST010035137.1, from coordinate 17,687 downwards.
TAGCCATTAGAATAATCGATCGTGAATTGTACACCTGCTAAAGGGCGCAGATAGCGTACGGTGGCCAGTGCTAATTTCAGAAGTAAACGGATCTGAAGCCTACGTTTTGGCTAAATATAGACTTAAGACGATGCCTAATGAAAAGAAATGACCAGAGCAGGAAGTTTTGCGTTTGTCTCTCTTAACTCCTCAGTATGACAAACGGTCTCGGCCAGTTGACCGATGGAAGCTGGGGTCTGGAGAATTTTACCCAAAGCCACATTTATGGTGTTTGGCCCGGGTACGACTACGTAGGCTGGACCAACGCCAGCTTCGCCAGTGGATCCGTGGAGATGACGTTCGAGTTCGACCGTGTCCGAAATTTTACGTCGATGAAGGTTAGTCTGAAATTCCAAATTGTGGACCGTCCCTTTTCCGTTTAAGGAACCTAGTTCGGAATTCAAATAGAATTATGTCACGGCTACACATGATCATATCTGGATATCTAGATTTGAGATGTTTATTATACCTTGCAGGTCCATTGCAACAACATGTACCAGCTGGGGGTGAGAATATTCGAGAAAGCCACCTGCTACTTTCGCTCCAAGTCAGACTGGGAAGCTGTACCGGTTTCTTATGAGCCTAAAGTGGACAGCATCAGCCCAAGTGCTCGATTTGTCACCGTGGCGTTGGGAAATCGCATGGCTAGTGCCATTAAGTGCCAGTTTGCCTTTGCTGATGCTTGGATGATGTTCAGCGAAATCTCTTTCCAGTCAGGTATAGTTTGCCTCTCGTAAACGCGATGTTATGACAATTTCCCACTCATACCCCTGAATTCGTTCTGTAACTCAAGAGACCCTGGCGAAGTGAAGCCCTTGAACTCCCCTTACTGCATCCTTTTTTACATAATCGCAGTGAGAATGTGTACCACGGTCAGACGAATCAGTATTAAAAGGTCTTTCTTTGGACAAAATGGACTCCAGAGACAAAAGAGGACCACCCAAACTATTATCAGCTACAAGTCCCAAAGCCAGGGTCTTTTATGACATGTCAATGCCCTTGGCAAAGGTCATTTTCTGTTCTGTGATGGCAGCATTAATGCAGAAAAGTACATTAAGATCTCAGAGCATCGTTAACTCCTTCAAGTTGACATGTTGTCCAGGGACATCCATACCGTCCCAATTTTTTTTTTCGGATTTGGGGTTGAATGAATACTTATATGCTCTTTTGGAAATGGAATAAAAGCGTTGTCGTAGTTAAAACAATTTTCCCAACTACAGACACAGCAGGGTACAATACCTCTCTAGTGCCACGGGCACGTGGACCTCCAACGAGTACACACCCAGGTAAGAAAGCAATTTGCTAGTCGCTTTCTACAGTGTTTATTTTAATTTTTTTTTTAAAAACAACGTGGTTCGACAGGTTTTGTCTGAAATGAATTCAGTTGTAAGCAATTCCAAAGGGATCCCAAACCATTTCCGCCATTTGCGCATCTGCCTCCATTCAAAAACCTTCCTCCTTTAGGACTTGATCCAACCCACAAGAATGATGACAGCAGCACTCGCATCCTTGTAGGCTGCTTGGTGGCCATCATTGTTATCCTGCTAGCCGTCATTGTCATTATTCTCTGGAGGCAAGTCTGGCAGAAAATGCTGGAAAAGGTAAGCATTTGTCATTACTGTTAACTTTTTTTTTTTTTTGCCTGGTTGTGGGTGTTAGGATGGGTTCAGAAGATCAAAGTACATTTCACAGGATGCTTAAACTGAACTACAGGTTTTCTGACTTCAAGATAGCATCCTTTATCAAAATTCAAAGGGGCTTGGGTGCTTTGTGCAGATCTACAAAGCCAAATGAACATGTTCTGAACCAGTCCGACTGGCTTCTTCTGTTAATATTAAAGGACGCTGTCCAAGGTGGAAGGATGCACAATCAATTGGCCGGCCCCATTTGACCCTAGTGCTATCGCAGAGGCTACGCCAGCTAATCTTTGACTTTGGACCAAAAGGACAGAGAATCCTTGCCCGTGCGCTTAAGTGAACTGGCCTCTCCTTGGAGCTTAACATTTTGTCATACTTAAGCATTTAGCAGACACGTTTATCTACAGCGAATTGCAGTTGTTAAAGGTTAAAGCCGTTGCTCAATGGCAGCCTGGCAGAACTCAGATTTGAAATCGTCCTGATTAGCAGTCCAGAGCCTTAAGCACCAGGCCAGATCCCTTCGATCCCTGAGCAGTTTTAAACGCCTACGAGTAGCATCTAGGTCTTGGAATCATTTGTGAAGCCTTCAGCTCGAAGATTTTTAATACATTTTTTTTTCCCATTGTTGTTGTCTCTTGAATCCAGGCCTCGCGGCGAATGTTGGACGATCTCACGGGGCATAGAGGAACGTTTACTTATAATCACTCGTCCCTTTCAAGTGATTCTGAATCCACCAGCACGTACGAGAGAGTTTTCCCCCTCCTATCTGACTATCAGGAGCCGTCTGGTTTAAGGAAGGCACCAGAATTTCAAGCCACGGAAAATCTTGGTGAGGGCTTCCCAGTTTTACTCCAATTTAGCGACAGCTCCAATGAAATTTGCAGACCTTTAATAATCCTAATGCAGACCTACAGACCTAATAATCCTTAGGTTAATGTTTTCGACTGTGTTCTAATTTGATTTCTTTCTTTCCTTTTAATTCTATAAAGCACTTTGTGTGGATGAATGGTGCTATCCAAATAAACTTGCCTTGCCTTGCCTTATATGCACTAAACAAATAGCCTGCTTAGCATGTAGCACTGACCGTTTTTCTACTGCATCTACGTTACCATTCAATGCGTGCCACCTTAATCTGACGTATGTCCAGTTAACATTACTGTCCAATCGCTTGTTTTGCAGCTGAAATGCCTGAATCCACCGATCAGCCCCCGTCCGGCTCTAAAAACGACTTCCCTTACTATGCAGAAGCCGACGTAGTAAACGAGCCGATAGCGCCGACGAGCAGCTTCTGTTACTCCATCGCGGCAATCGGCATGTATCCTGGACGGGACGGAGCTCTGGAGGAATTCCCCAGGGACGAGCTGATATTTAAAGAGAAGCTTGGAGAAGGCCAGTTCGGAGAGGTCAGAACAGAGGTTGAATGTTAGATGGAGACAAGGGGGAAACCAGCGACAAGGAGACTGGGGGGCAGATGACCTCTTAAACAAAGAGACTAGAAGGTTAGGAAACCAAAAAACTGGAAGACAAGCAAAATAGAAACCTCAGAGATCAGAGGACTAGTAGACCAGGAGGGCCGAAGAATCCAGGACACACAGAGATTGGAGTATATGAGGACTGTGGTAGCCTAGCAGTTAAGGTACTGGACTTTGGACCAGAAGGTCCAGGGTTCAAATCCCACCTCTGCCAAGCTGCCACAGTTGGGTCCTTGAGCAAGACCCTTAACCCACAATTGCTTAAAAATGTAAGACGCTCTGGATAAGGGCGTCTGCTAAATGCTGGAAATGTAAATGTAATGTATTGGAAATCAGGAGAATCCTTTACTTCATAACACTGTGTGACAAATTAGGTAGATAGGAAATCCAGAGCACTAGGAGATTAGATGGCTAGTTATTATTAGAACTTGCTCTTCTCTATCTGGTAACTTACTTTGGAGAACAGCTATTACAGAACAGCATTCGCACTTCCTTAAGTCCCGATAAGGACCCGTAAGGGGGTTTCAGAAGCATCCTGTCTTGCTAAAGTATCCTTAGATATCTTGATAACATGCTCACTCCGATCTACTACTTAGTGATGGTATCTGCAGGTTCATCTATGCGAGGCAATTGGAATGAAGGACTTTCTAAAGGAAGATGACTCCGATTTCGGCAGCGAGCCCATTTTGGTAGCGGTCAAGACCCTCAGAGAAGACGCGAGCAAAAACGCAAGGTGCATAAGCATGTACATTTGTATTTGTACGGTTGTGGTAGGGTCCGAGAAACCTGCGGTCGTGGATTTTTCATGAGGTATGGCATGCGTGATTTGTTCTTTCCCTCAGGAACGACTTTTTAAAAGAAATCAGGATCATGTCAAGATTGCGGGACCCCAACATTATCCGCCTGCTGGCTGTATGTGTGGAGAGCGATCCGCTCTGCATGATCACGGAGTACATGGAGAACGGAGACCTCAACCAGTTCCTCTCCTGCCATGAACTTGACGGTCCAGGGTGCGACCAAGAAGACACAGCCTCAATCAGGTGATTCTTCTTATGTAGGACTGTTCAGCTGACATATTAGGATTAGTAGGAAAGGATTGTTTAAGGGAAATGAATCCGTTGCTCCGTTCAGACCCTAAAACTGGGACTGGACTGGGAACCAAAAAAATCTCCGGAATACAAGGAGAAAGAAAAACCAGGGGTTCATGAGATTTAAAAACCAGGACTGAAAAATCAAGGGACAAGGAGATCCAGATACCAAGGTTGCAGCCAGTGGAAAAGCCTCAGACACCAGGTGATAATTATACGTGGAATCCAGGGGGGCAGGTGACTGGAAAAGACTGGGACTGGACCAGGAAATCAAAAGCAGGGGCTAAGGAAAAATCAGTGAACAAGGAGAATCGGACAGCGGGGGAACGGTCACTGGAAAAGCCTCAGGAACCAGGGTGATAGGGTGACTGTTTTTTTTGACAATAAGACAAAAAGAGAAGGCGTCCCTGTAACGGAACATGGCACGAAAAGTTTATTATAGACTTCATAACCTCTTTGTCTTCGCAGCTACAGCATTCTGATCAGCATGGCCATTCAGATTGCCTCCGGAATGAAGTATTTGTCGTCCCTCAACTTCGTCCACCGTGACCTGGCCACCCGAAACTGTCTGGTGGGAATGAATTACACCATCAAGATCGCTGATTTCGGGATGAGCAGGAACCTGTACCGCGGAGACTACTACCTTATCCAGGGCCGAGCTGTGCTCCCTATTCGCTGGATGTCCTGGGAGAGCGTTCTTCTGGTAGGACTGCTGGAACAGAGACCTGTGTCATTTCATAAGCAGGGACCAGTGAGGGCCGGGCCCTCATGTCAGCACACAATGGCCAATCCAGATAGGTAGATAAGTAGGCATCAGAACCTCTCAATAAATCAGGGGAAATTGTTTCTGCATTCAACTTTACACTTGAGTAAACGTGGAATAGTGGACTTACAAAAAATGAAATGTTATAGTTCTCTTAATATTTTGGCCCACCACGTTAATGTGTAATGCCTCTTGTATGTAAAGGCATCCTTAAGTATTTTTGAATCAAGAGGCCAAAAATATCTGGTGGCACAAGACACTTTAGTCCCACTGAAAATAACATTTTAGATACGAACAGATTTACTTTTGTTACGCTTGGTAGAGGAAGCGGATGACAACTGCGTAGTGCAGTGCAGCCAGGAGGTTTATTCGAACGTACTGGCAGGCAAAACGAGGCAATACAGGTCCCAGACAGAGCATGGACAAAACTAAGACCAGGCAACGCAAGAAGGAGCGTGAAACGTAACAAACTAAAATCCAAAACAAACATACAATGGGCAACAGTGTACTTACAATGTCCTAATCCTAAAGACTTAGAGTCTAAGAAAGGCAAAACGGCAGTATAGGTAGGTAGAGCCAAACGAGTCCCAGGTGAGGGCAATGAGTGCATGGAAGAGTGTGCCGAAAGTTCAGCAAGATGGCGACGCCCATGGGCCCGACAACTTTAGATTGGATCGTCTGTTATTTTCAGTGTGACTTTAATGTAGTTGACCACTTTAAAGGGTGGAACTTACTGCCTTGACTTATACAACTAGTCCTTTTTAAAAAAAAAAAAAAACCTTCACAGAGAGAAAACAGAGGCAACATTGAGAGGGTCTGACTGCACCTCGTGTGTTTTGTGTAGGGTAAGTTCACCATGGCCAGTGATGTGTGGGCATTTGGCGTTACACTCTGGGAGACAGTGAGCCTGTGCAAAGAGCAACCGTTCTCACAGCTCTCGGACGACCAAGTGATCGAAAACATGGGCGAGTTCTTCAGAGATCAGAACAAGCAGGTGAGTCTTTAAGGCGAAGGACCGGGGCAGGACCGAAAGGAGCAGGCAAACCAAATTCCTTTACTCATTTATGAAGACTGGGAGGGAATACAGGTCCAGCTCAAACACATAGTCCTTACCCATTGTTCCTCAGGTGGCACAGCTCAACACAAGAGCGACCCGGGCTGGAGTTCTAGCTATAGGTCAACCACACTGATCACAAAAATTAGGTGATATTTCATTTTGAAATACTGTATCCCCTTATTTGGTGGAATGGGGTGGATGACTCTGGGGTGGTACAAACTTCACCACTGCCTAGGACGCTTGTCAAAACAGTGTTGTACAATTGGTGAGGCGCTGTGAGGCGGCGCTGCTACTCAGCTATGTTAGGGGCCTGTCCAGTGTATGTTCCTGCTTTACACCCAGCCCAGTCAATCAGTGGTCCTTCATATTCAGAATAACCATCTAACCGTGCAGCTCCCCGACCCTGGTATCGTTGTTCAACCAGCCTAGCAACCACCTAACTACGTAACCAGCCCCCAGTTCATAGTCAACTTGGCTGACTATGAACTGACCATAAGTTATTTCACACTTCTGCTATGGGTGTTGATGGTAATTTGGCCGCTTCGCGGTTGAATTTGGTTTGGTTCACATATTTCCTGGGCAGTCACAGCTCGCTAGGACAAGTCTGAAAAACCACAGAGGCTTGGTATAGATTCTGCTATATAACTCTTCCACCTGTGAGTGGCAGCGCTGAGCTACGTTTTAAGCTCGAGGCATTGGCTGGCTAGACATCCAGGAAAAAATGAAATTGAAATTTGACAGTCAAACCACGACGCGACCAAATGACCCTCAGAAATCCACAGCAGAACCGTGAACTTTACGGTCAAACTGGTGAAGTTCACATTAAAGCTGTCAAGCAATTTCCAGTTTTACAATGAAGCCTCACGGTCCATTTTTTTTTTTTCTGGGATCAAACCCCTGAGGAAACCCGTATTTAGCCTGCAAATGAATTGAAATGTGTTGTGTTTAGGTTTATCTCCTAAAGCCTGCGTGTTGTCCCGAAGAGCTCTACAGCCTTATGCACAGCTGCTGGAAGAGGAACGCCAAAGAACGACCGACTTTCGAACACATCCAAGCTGCCCTAATCAGACACCAAGCTGAACTGCAAACTGACTGACGAAACCGACACAACCGTGTTCGAAACTTTAGCAGATATAAGCTGGTGTCCAGTTACACATAATAGAAACTAAGCACTTGGTACATTTGCATCTGACTGTAAAAAGAAATGTGTGATCGTCCAAATTTGTCATTCGTAAATGATAACCTTGATAACCTTCTATATACCTTCTATTTTATACTATATTTTCTCTTTTATTTATATCAGAGCCGTGTATGAATGAATACTCCTGACTTTTGAATCCGCAAGTGTCCTGTCTTGTCCAACACCACGACCTGAAGGTCTGAGTAATGCTCATTAATATCTTTGCTATGAATGCAGGCTTATAAAGTATTCCAGTGTTCATACGTGGGCTGTTGGGTACGTGTTTGGTACTCGGGACCATATATAGGTGAGTACAGTAAGTGGGTAGATTAGATCGATGATGATGTGTGCACTCGATGAGTGACTCAGGGGCGTCTAGGTGTGTTAGCAGTATTAGGTCGAAATATTTAAAGGCTTATTTGCATCCGTCGGTCCCTGATTTAGTTCAGTGTACTGTTTTGTGGGGTTTTATACAGGACCCAGGGTTTGCCCCAGGCATCTACACACTGCTCGCAAAAATGAGGGGATTTTTCAAAATGAATATGAAGAAAAGCGAATTAAAAAGGCAAAGAAAGTTTACGCCAATGAGGTGCAAACTCGGTTATGGCGATTGAGTAGTAAGTGATTTATTCATGGGGGTGAATTCAACAGAAGCGTCTCAAACTGGACCAGAGTGCCCCCTGGATCAGATTGTCCGGCAGTTCTTGTTGGAGTCTCTTCATATTCGTTTGGAAATCTGCCCTCATTTTTGTGAGCAGTGTAAATAGATGGATACGTTTCCCAAGTGAGTAGGTTGGAAAAGAAATCGTATTCCCTCTGCTGCCCTGGCAGCCAGTCGTGGGGCAGGTAAAGATGATGGACGGATATGGGCAGCGTAGACCATTCATCTTCATACCGGGACCTGTTTGGTTAAAGAGTTATGTGGCTGGGTGGATTAGTAGGTTTGTGGATAGGAAACGTGGAAAAGCAGATTAGTGGTAGAATTGGGTAAGGGGGTAGGGGCACGAATAAGTAAGATGAGGAGATGGGTGGGTAGGTAGTTTGTTGGGTAGAAAGCTAAGTATGCGAATCTTTGAGTAGACTGGTGGGTGGTAAGGTATGTTTAAGTAAATGAACTGAGTTAAATACTCCTTACGTACTCCTACCACTAGACTAATAAAACCTCGGAGACAACTACATATGTCAAAGAACCAGTTCCTCCACATTACGTACTTGGCTCTGGTCCATCCCGTAAATGGCCTCTGTCTTGATACTCCAAGCAGTAGCTAGTGGTTGTGCAATAGGAATAAGCCATTAGCCTGGGATTAGGAAAATCTGAAACAGATATATCATTACTGCGCTACACTGGTATAAATGATAAAGTACTCTAGTTATGGGCATATCATACTCGCATTATCAAACGATAAGACCTTTATGACCGCACAACGAGGGAGCAATGGGGAGGAGCGACAACGGTTCGAGCCATTGCGTGAGTGCAGCGCTTCGTGCAGTGTCAGCGTTCACGTTGGAAAATAACAACCTCCGAGCCTGTTTGCTACACTCTGAGGTAATGTGGACAACAAGTGGCTAGACATGACTTTGTGAAGTGAGAGTGGAGGCTCCAACTGTTTAACAGTGGTTGGAAGTTTTTTGGAGGTTGTCCCAAAATGGTCAAAGGTATAACTCAGCTAAGTGTGGAAATCCCACAATTTGTATTTACACCAAAAGACCAAAAGGCTTTGGCCAGTGTCTAAAGTTTGTTGTTTAGTTGATATAAGGCTCTTTGACAGAAGACAGGCCAGTGTACGAGTAGGTGGGTGGTTAGGTAGGCGCTGGGTTGGTTAATAGCTAGGTGAGGTTTGGGTGAGAGGGGGCAGGGGGCTGGTTACGTAGTTGGGTGGTTGCAAGGCTGGTTGAACAACGATTCCAGGGTCGGGGAGCTGCACGGTTAGATGGTTATTCTGAATATGAAGCACCACTGATTGACTGGGCTGGGTGTAAAGCAGGAACATACACTGGACAGGCCCCTAACATAGGTGAGTAGCAGCGCCGCCTTACTGCAAGAAGGAACGTCATTGTCAGCCCTGTGATGGACTGGCATTGAAGGTGCTCAAGCTTCAACCCTGACCATGAGAATCCAGGTTAACTTGTACCTAAGCTGAAATGAGGAGAACATTCAAAACCTCACCCAGACAGTACCAGGCAAGGATTGACGTCCGGTGTGGAGTTTCATCTTTCCTATCAGTATTAAAGGGAAATTTTATAAAAAGGCTTTTGTAATCCAGCCGACCCAACTGAAATGTCGCTCTGCTCAAAGAAGCAGCATTTTGTCTTTCACTGAGAACTCCTATCCAGATAAGATTTGAGCTAATTCCATTAATGCCAGTACAACAGTACAATCCCATTAAAAGCCCATTCACTTTAGAGTAACCAATTAACCTAACATGCGAGTCTTGGACTGTGGGAGGAAATGGGAGTACCCGAAATGAACCCAAGCAGTCACGGGGAGGACCCAGGCCGCTCCACCCTGGGATTGAACCCGGGACCTTCTTGAGTATGGATACTAAAGTATACTAAAGATTACTACTGCAATAGAGATTATTGAACAAGGAAAATCGGTAAACCAGTTTATATAGTTATAGATTAGAAAGAATTTACAGTTCGTTGAAGGGGCAAACAAAGGCGTACTACTCACTATAGGGCAGGGACGCACACTTACGAACACCATTTAAAATTCGGAAGCCATCCAAGCAAACTGCATCACAAATAATACAAAAAAAAGTCTCTAAACACATCAACCGAGTTGATGAGCAGTCCAGTGAAGCCACCAGGACATCTGCTCGAAACCTGTAGTGCTGATTAGCCTTTGAGGTGACCGACGAAATATTCCTTCATTGATCAGAGTTCATATAGTCAATTATTCCACCATGAAAAGTTGCTAACGATGCTAACGTGTTGGCAGCGAGCTTCTGTTACGTGTTAGCTTCTCGAACTTGTCCCCAAAATACACACATATGTCACAGGAGTAACAGTTTGTGCTAAAATTGTACTCCACCTAACCACGTTTCATTGAACGAGGCCCAAATGTGGTACGGCCGTGATGGTTTAAACGAAACATAACAAACAAGGACTGTTCATTTGATTATTTTTTAATTACTGGCGCATAAACGGGAAAGGATGCAGCTGCTTAACACGAGGCTTATTTTGATTTAAAGTCTTTATTACTAATGTGATAGCTTTTTTTCTTCTCTCTTAAACTCCAATATCCACTTTAATAGCCGTTAATTGATTTTGGCCGCCATTTTTTTCACGTCGTGAACCCAAAACGACAATCCGTATTTACCGGCTCAATTCGTAAACACCTCCGCCCCGTAGTCATGACGTGGGGTGACGTTTTTCTGCAACAACAACGGCCGCGCTCCAAACAGCTTCTTCTCTACTACACACCCGCACTCTCTACGCCAGGCCCGTGCGCGCTACGTAGTGCCCTAGGCGTCCAAAGAAGCTTGATTTAGAACCGGCCAGCGGCGGTTGGAGGAGCTTTCAGAACGGAAAACGCAGGAATTGTCAAAGTGTAGCGGTCGTTGCTGCGTTTAGGTGGCGTTTGTTGCAGCTCGGATTAAATTTCAACGACCACAGCCATGAAGGACGGGTTTTTAACCTAACATGTGCGAGCGCGGAGCGCGTTTTCCGGCCTGTTACCCAAAGAGGCGACTGATTTTTAAGAGCCGACCGCAGAGGAGCCTCCGATGATTTCAGGCAACGATTTGGAGCAGAAGGGCTGCGTCGATTAATCGCGAGGATGAAATTTACCGAACATCTGGCGGCTCACATCACCCCGGAGTGGAGGAAACAATACATTCAATATGAGGTGAGAAGACGCGCTTACGGTTCACACACGGGATCTAAGTTAGTCCGATATCACACCAGGGTAGCTAACGTTAGCCTGCTGGTTCTTCTCGGTGTGTACGACTCGGACACACGACCCTATAGGATCGTACGACTTGGCCACATCGGTTCGGTGTTTATCCATCAGTCATACAGTGGTGAATAAGTCGTGCGTTGTTACACGAATGGGTAACATTTGAGCAGTCTCGTCTTACTTAAGTCGTGAACGAGTTGAGCGTTGTCACACAACGCTGTTCTAGTTAACTGGTTTCGATAGGATTGACACATTACGACACCTTTACGAACACGACACGACGTGCCCACGACTGTATGACCGCGTCCCACCTAGCCAGTCTTGTCCTTAATCAGTTCTCAAGTCGTATAGTACACAATAAGATGCGGGTCGTCAAAGGTTTTCCTGCCAGTTTATAAAACCGCACGACTTGTTTTGCGATTTGTGTCATACTGTACGACTTGGCCACATCCTTCCAGCTTTCAGTGTACAGTTTTACACTCGTCTGGGTCATGCAGGATTCGAAATGGCTGCCTAAGGCGTACAGAAGTTGCACATGGTCGAAGTTGGAGTGACTTCTGCCACTGGTCGGGCGTCTACCTTCCCCTGTTTGACTCCCCCAACCCTGTGTGACTAGTGTGCCCCCCTGTTTGGATCAGTCACCATTAGCCCCATAGGGCTCGGGGGCCAATGATCAGCGGGACAAGACCTGGTAGGTAGAGCGTCCGCTCTGTATGATTAGGTCACCGTTGTCACCAACAGTGTGGTCCGCTGGACAACAGGGGTATTTACTGGTAGCATGGACCCCTTCACCACTGTAGGGACCCGGTCCTAATTGGCATTGAACAGTGCTGTGCTCTCCAGGGTGACTTGGTTGCCACGGGTCAGTCTTGTTTTTGTAGTTGGTTGGGACGGTGCCACACTGTACAGCTAGGTCACTAGTAGCGTGCCCCCCTGCCATTGGTCGCTTGGTCGGCATAATGGGCTCTGAACGATTCTGTCGCCATAGGTCGACAGGCAGCTTGTATGGGACTGTGGTAGCCTAGTGGTTAAGGTACTGGACTGTGTTCTGGACTATGGACCAGAAGGTCCAGGGTTCAGATCTAACGTCTGCTGTCAGTTGAGTCCCTGAGCAAGGCCCTTATCCCACACTTAGTCACTTGGTCGCCACTAGTTGGCAGTATGCGCCCCTTTACGACCCGGTTGGTAGCGTGTGCCCTTATACTGTAGCATAGCATCACCGTCCCCGAAATATGAACACAGCAGAACATCCGAATCCAATCTTAATTGGTTCCGGAAGGCATTTCAAAGGCGGGTCTGTTTCAAGCCGAAAATCCGGTTCATTTCAGACACACCCTGGCTCCGGGTCATACAAGTCGGGATTTTTGTACCGGTTTGGGAGCCAAAACATCCCCGTTCGACCTCCGAACCGATCGAATAAAGAAACGTTGGAGTTTGGAACGTAATTTTAACGTTCTGTTATTCTGCTCGTCGTGTGGTCACAGACCAGCCTAACGTTTAGCGAATAAAAATGTGCTGCCCGCTCCGTTCCGGGCTCTAATGTGCTGTTGAAATTTGTAGTTAATTCATGTTTGTTTTTTTTTTAAAACACCTAAAAACCCAAATAATTACAGTTTATGCAACGATCCAAACGGCTAATTAGCCTCCCCACATGATTATGACACTGTGTGTGCATATCTGTCAAACCTGTAATTAATGACTGGAAAATCCAGCACTTTGTTTATTTAGGTTCAGTTTTTGTTTGTTTTGTTTTGTTTTAATCCTGGATTAAGTAACCTAGGTCTAAGAATCGGAGGGGCCGCCCTTTCCGCCGCTGATGAGCGTGAACGTGCCATCATGGAATCCTTCAGATGTTCATAAGTAGTGATTAATCCGATCAGTAATGATTAGATTAACTTAACCCGAAACCTTTCTTGGGCCTGATTGCTTCTAACTGGTCTATCTCCGTTCGATCAATAACATGACAGGAACTTGAGCGCTCAGCATGCTTGCTCCTGATCACACTCAAAGCTGCTGAGATGACCAACGCCCCAGTCCAGTTTTTTTCTTTGGACTTCCTCTTGCAGGCGTGGTCAGATTCGGTCGCTTGTTTGCCGTGTCACGCTTGTTAGTCCTGGTTGTTTTGACTTCCCGATGCGTGTCCATACGACGCGTTGACACAAGCGTTATGGGAAAGCCCCGGGCCGTGAGGTGCAATCGAATTATTTCCCGCCCGTGAGGCGTAGTCGACGCTGGGTTCTAGGTCGGTCAGGGCGGCTTTAGCGTGCCCCGGCTCCTTCGGGTTTAATGGCGTAGGTGTAACGAGATTATCGCTGTTCAGAGTCCTCATCGAGAGAAGCGCACAGGAAATGGGGATGGCGGTAATGGTGTCTTCTTACCCTTTTAGAATCGAATTAACTGGTTTTAAGTCGTCAAAAATGAAGGGAAAATCCGTTTTACCGATGTGACACGGGACTGAGAGAGAGAACACGAGTTCTACAAGTTCTACGCATCAGTCACGTACAACACCCCATCCATTGGGATTGTGAGAAGATACAAGAAAATGATAAATAAATCATGATCGAAAGAGATAAAGCCACAGAGAGATGCAGCAAAGTCTTTGGCTGTTCTACCGTTTATTCTTCTTGACGTCACTGGCTGCTCCCCGTTGGCGACTCGGGCTGGCGACTGGCACCGCGTTGGGGCTTAGGGCTGGGGCCCTGTAACCATTTTAGGCCATGAACGATTAAGACGTTTGACCAATCTGCCTTAAGATCATCATTATCAGATGAAAGAACCGCTCAGATTAATGGTATAATGGCACGAAATGCATGGACAAGGTCGGCACCTGGTGCTGAAACCCAGCAAATCTGTTCAGCATGTCAGAAGGAGGTACCCCAAAGTGTATGCTGAAAGCCAGATGGGGTGGTGAGGTCACATGAGATCTCGCATGATGGACGGGCAAAGAATCTGTTTAAGCACAGATGTTGGGTGAGGGTTTGATCATTATAAAAACGATTGCTTTAAGTGGCTTCCACCTGTTGCTTGGTACTACTCACCAAGTTGCGCTTGGTTGGATTGATTAGATATTGGAACGAGCGAATGAACGATGGAACTAATCAACCCAGAGCGACAGTCTTCCAATCCAAGCAAAAGAAGGGTGGATTAAACAATAAACTGTACGAGCTCAACCCCAAAATAAGCTGCAACCCCAAAGCGTTTATAGATAACAGATGGGATCAAGTAGCGTACTCGAGATTGACGCACTCCTCCTTATTAAAGGGAGAACATCCACCCCCCCATGTGAGGAATGCAAAAAAACGATGTCTATTAAACTGTTAAATCTCTTAGCCGAATACCCAAAATACCTACCTAATAAAACTAAAACTTCAGATGTCAAATCCATTTTCAACAAAGATAAAGCAAATAAAGTACTACATTTCTTGACCCTCACCAAACTAAGAGACCACATTTAAAGACAAGGTGGCAGAATGCTCCAGTTAAGACGGTACCTTTCTTGGCACAAACCAGTCCGCCAACAGGCCAGTCCGCCAACAGGCCAGTCCGCCAACAGGCCAGTCCGCCAACAGGCCAGTCCGCCAACAAACCAATCCGCCAACAAACAAGTCCGCCAACAAACCAATCCGCCAACAGGCCAGTCCGCCAACAGGCCAGTCCGCCAACAAACCAATCCACCGACAAACCAACCCACTGACACTTATTCAAGGACCCAACAGTGGCAGCGGTGAGATTCGAACCCTGGACCTTCTGATCCACAGTCCAGTCTCTAGACCACTATGTTACTACAGTCCCAAAAATGCATGTTGTTGTTTGTTTAGACTACGTTTTGTCCCCTTATTTCGTATGTATAGACCTGGATTTGGACGTTTTAGAGAAATGAGTTTAGTAGCTCCTGCATTCAGTTGCAGCATAAATTGTGATCCGGCCTAAAAAAAAATCGTGAGATGCTATTTTTGCCAGATCACTCACCCCTACTGGGAAACATCATGACTTTAATGACTTAATGACACACGGCAACGTCGAGTCCAGTCATCAGTCTACAGGCACCGACTAGACCTTATATCAAAGAAAACGAGCCAGAGCGCAGTCGGCGTGAAACAAAGAATACAAACAAACAAACGAAACAGAAGCTGCTGCTAAAGTGGATTTAATGTAGAACTTGCTCAGGTCTTGGATTATGACAGCGCTGACTTCAGCTGATTTGAGGGGAAATGAAAATGCTGATGAGATTCCCTCGGCTCTGTTCTCCTCTTTTAGGTCGTTGAGCTTTGCCGTTTTATACAGGCGGCTGAAATATTTCGGCGTGCCTGCTAGAGCTCAGACAAACACCCGGTGGGTCAAACCTTTGGGACCCGGTGGGGCGTAAAAGTGCAAATCTGCTGAAGAGTATAAATCGTGCAAAACGACGTCATGAGCTGCGTGGAACTTGAATCTCTTGACGAATCCAGTATTGATTAGTAATTGATAACGGTGTGAGGAAGCACTGCTTTTATTAAAACAATTAACGGTTTTACGTTTAATTAAACACTTTAGTGCTGAAGCGGGAACGATTATGAATCCACTGGACTTGAGATAAATAACTAGAAGCAGGTTAAACTTGGAAACAAAATGATCTTTGGTAATTTCATTAGGATAGTAAATATTTATCATTTAAGTACGTTAACTAAGAGTGAAAATGGTCCTCTTTTTTCTTAATAATCATGGGTTATTGAATTGAACTTAAACATGACTATAGCTCATCTCTTTCTCTGTTCTCTCCTCTCCCTTGTCCTCTCCCTTGAACGTTTGCTCAAAGGCTTCAAATTAAAATCCCCTTGTCATTTCACGTTCCGAATCAGTAGCAGCGGTACGGTAATTTTCTCCTGTTCATTTCGAATTAGGACCACCAGTGCTCCTTGGTAAAAAGTTTACCGTAAATCCCCGAATGGGCCAATAAACCGCTCACAAAAAAAAGAGGTTATATTTCAAAACGAATAAGAAGAGGATCCGCCAGAACTGCTGGATAATCTGATACTGTATTGGGAAATTGACGCTCGTACCAAACGTTAAGCCCCGAACGGCCCGGGCTCAAATCAGGCCCAGGGTTTGCCCGGAGGTGTATCCAAAAGAAACAGCACGTAGCAAAACTTCAGCTTATACTACAAACAGTTCCCCAACGGAGGACCAGTGAGGAAAAACAAGGGACATCAGGGCAAAAAACACAAACCGCAACAAGAAACCTGGATTCCCATGTTCCTGCTGACTTTCCCTTGTTCACTTGTGACTGAGGTGTCAGTTTACGGAGTTCCTGGGCTGCGAAGGAGAATCGCAAAACAGCCGGACAGCCTAAGCCTGGCATCAGCATAAGCCCGGCCTCTGTCAACAAGCAACCTGCGGCTCGAATCTTACTTGTGTGGCCATTTCTTCCCATTATTTAGGACAACCTGTAATCACGGCTGCCTTTTTTTTTTTTTTTAACCCTGGTAGCTCATGTCCCTGGCCAGTACCTGAGTCATGTAATAACTACTTCAAATCGAGACAGGTTTTCTTTCTTTCTTTCTTTCTTTTTCCTTTTTTGTAGCTATAAAGTCTTGATTTTTTTTTACTCCTCCATTGAGTAGCCTTAAAAATAGGCAGTCCTCTCTCAAAAGTAACCTTTGAATTCAAAGGAAAAATTGAATTGGGACAGAAGGGAAGCCCGGCTTCTGTTCGTAATCCCGTTGGTCTTTAAGCGTTACGGCTTAATACGAGTTGGGACTGACTCAGCACTGCTCTTATTGATTGCGGATAACCAGGTTAAGCTACGGCCGTTCCGCTCGCCCCCTGCAGCCTCCCCGCTGTGAGATAAGGCCTCTGACCTAGTGTCCTACCGCTAACGACACGGGGATAAGAAAGTAAGCAGAGCGTGGACCAGCTGATAAGAAAAACCACCACCTCAGCAGGTTGGCCAGGAGGAGACACGGGCACCTAAGTAGGAAAATACACATCGAGTTTAGAGTTTATCCACTTGGCTAAACCAGAAATGTTACATCTTATTCAGCACGTAGCGGGAAACACGGTACGATATGGCACAGTGACGCAGCCAAAGAACAAATCTAGGCTCAAACGGACCTTTTGGACCTGAAACCGAAAGACAAAGTAAAGTTTTATAACCAACTGGACTGGACCTTGTAGGGTTCCGTTAGCTGTAAGTAGCGATGCGGCGGACAGCCTGACAAACATGGCGTGGTTTTTTTAAAGCTTAAATTTCGTCTACGTTGAAAAACTTCGGATTTAATGGTTTGAGCCAATCCCTGTTCCTATTGGTGACTGGATAAGCAATTATGAGGCTTAGCTGTTTCCGTTTTGATCGGGGATTTATGTGGCGTTTGCACCAGACGTGGCCAATTTTGATTCCGTATACAATCGAATCCGGTTAACGGGAGCAGCCGCTTATTAACCGAATCCTAAAGTACCGAAACAAATCCTATTATATACGTGTAATTTTATTCGCGTATTTGGACCAAAGAAGGTGAGAGCGAATAAGAAAAAGAAGCCACAAGTCGCCACTTAGAGCGGATACAAAGCGGGT